>JAJOOS010014734.1:0-33018 GCA_029582725.1 Solanum chiquidenum | reverse complement strand
TTTTATAAAATTTATACACTAACAAGAAAATCTATTTTCTACACAATAGATTAATCATTTAAGACAAAAAAATATCAAATTTCACACAAAAACAAAAAAGAAAGGAAGATGAGAACAAAAAATAAAAGTGATGGATCATCGATGTTAAGCTTCAAAACTCCAATTGAAATTTTAATTTGGCTATCATCACAAATAAGAAAAAGAAAAAGAAAAGAACATACATAACTTAATAGTTGAAGTTTTGAGCACGGATAGTAACAAAAATATCCAAATTTCTGATCAATTTAAATGATATAATTCTTTTTAAATGATATAATTCATTCCATTAAGTAGCACTCATTGGTGAATATCTAAAACAAATTATAAAATTTTCATATAATATATTAAATTAAAATGAAAAGGAAACTTGTGCATGAATATTTTTGTGTTCACGTAGTTTAAGAAAAGATTGAAAAATATTCATTATGTTATCAATATATATAACTTAGTTCCTATATAAAAAGAATAAAATTTAAAGTTGGAAGTTAAAACAAATATATCAAATAATGAGTGAAAAAAAAGAAGAGAATTTATGAACTTATTGGAAAAAATTTATCTCAAACAAATAATAATAAAAAATATACAATAACAATTTTATTTATAGAAATTGTATTCATATAAAATAAAATTAATAACAATAATTTAACAAATTTGGGGCCTTCAAGTTTTTGAGGCCTACGGCAATGGCCTCACTGGCCAAGCCTTAGAGCCGCCCCTGGTCTTATGATAACGTTATGTTAGTTGATTCACTCAAACAAGTTAAGTCATGGAAGGTTAGAGAAGTAGAAACCACAAGAGAATCAACTTAAAGAGGCTGAATTGAGAAGGTTATTAAAGAAGTTGATCAAGAACACTCTTGATTACCTAGTCGGTTGTCCATGTTCTAGTCATTGTATTGGTATAAGAATCTACAATAAGTATCTAACCCACCCTTATACATTTACTAGTACGCACAAGAGTTTTCGAAGGGAAATTGAGCATATGAGAGCTGGAACAAAGAAGGAAAGCGTGGACGCAACACCAAGGAGTACACCTAGGATGAAAAGGAGAAAAACTAGGCTGAGGGGCACTCATGGCATGCCACCCCAGCCCTAAAACTACAAAAGCCCCCAGTTTGGCGCACTGTAGGCGCGTCGCGTCAGAGGTAATACTAGTGTAACCCCAATGCTGGCATATTGCAGGCGCGCGATGCTAGGGTGCAAACTCATGGCGCACTAGTGGCCCGTTACGCTAGAGCCATTCCAATGAAAATCTTAGATTTTGGGATTTCGAATCCCGCAAGGAAAAAAAATTAATTTTCCAAACACTATAAATATAACCTTAGGCCTCTTTCGTAAGGTTACTTCTTCTTTTTAAAGTGCAAGAGCAAGATATGTTAATTCATCTTAATTTACAAATCTTCTACTATTTCTTCATTGTTGAATTACATGATAACAATCTTGTTTATGTTTTTGATTAGTATGAGTGGCTAAAAGCCTTTGTTCTGGGGCTCTAGCTATGAATTATTGTTAAACATCAATTTTATGGATGAATTATCGTTCAAATTATTCTTGTATTCTTGATTCAACCTTTTAATGATATACAACCATTAAAATAAATACATTGTCTATTTTTTAACTTGAGAGAAGAATAGAGAGATAGAACGGGGAATACAAGGAGCATGATCTTTTCTTACATATCACTTGAATTGACTTGTGTTTAGGATGAGACAAACATACATTCCGTGCTGGTTACAAAAAAAGATGAAAACTAAGTGCTCAACAGTTCATTCTGTCTATCCCTACTCAAGGATATAATTAGACATTCAACTAGATAGGTGATTAGACGTCGAGAGATCATGATCATAATATCAACTCAGTAGATCATTTATTTGATAACCTTATGAAACATATGAAAGAGTTGTAACACATGAATTCATAGTATGTTGCGGCCATGGAATTGTCCCAATCATTGTATAAACACCGAAATTGAAGTTGATCATTATTACTTGCTTTTGATTCTTAAATACTTGCAATCGTAGTATAAATGCAAAAACCAACTCTTTGAGATACACTTGAATTAAACTGTGGATTTAGTCCAATTAGATATAGATTAATCATAAGTCCTTCGGGTTCAACAATCTGGCTATGTAATATCAAAATAATTTGGTGTCATGCAAATGCTAGAAAATCAAACCTCGATAGACCTGGAGTAAGAAGACAAACAAGAAATATACCAAAAGATATAAAAATTTAATGTGGTTCGGTCAACCGACCTACGTCCACAAGAGGAGATGAACAATCCACTATATAAAAGAGAGTACATAATATAGGAAGAATGAATTCACACAATTCACTCAGAATACAAATAGGTTCATACAAGTGTTTAAATGTTTCTCCCCTACACAAAACTTACAAAGCCGCTAGGACTACATTGTGAATGCTACTAAATTAGAAGGAACGAGCCTCTACTTAAAGAGTCCTAAACCTTTTCCTACAAGAAAAGGACTATCCAAATATGAAGACTTTCTATTTTTTTTTTAGAAAAAGGAAAACCTATTTATGGTAAGAAACTCAGGGCATATACCGAATAAATCTCCCCCTTGGCTTGATTTCTTATAAAATAAATTTGCTCCACCTTCTTCACATAATCTTCAACAGCTGCATCTCCTCTCCAAAATCTCCTCAAAAAAATATATGTCTTGACCCAAATAACCTTTCTAAAAAAATTTCTCCATTTTTTTTCCAGTACTGTCAAATAGGTTGCTGCTAGAACTGAACCCGCCAAGATGAACACTCATTTTTAACCTAGTTCAACCACTGAACCAATGAACCCGACTCCATTATTAAACTTGACTTTGATACCACTTGTTAGGACCAAAATAATTAGGTGTTATGTGGAAGCTAGCAAAGGAAACCTCAAAAGACCACGATGAGAAATATACCAAAAGACACAAAGATTTAGCGTGGTTCGGTCAATTGACTTACGTCCAAAAGGGGAAATGAGGAATTCATAATGTAAACATGAGAGTACAAAAATATTGAGAGATGTAACCTCATACAATTCATGTAACACCTCAAACTTCGATCAGTCTTAATTTTGGATCAACTTCAAATGACCATATATTTTAGCACATAAGAAGTTAGGTGGTCCATGAGCTACCAAATTGGAGGTCTTTGAGTCCTCTTTCCAACGCTGCCAAGTTTGATAAATTTTGAGCTCGAAGTAAAAAATGTTATGGCCATTTGAGTGAATCCTCTCTAGTTAAGGCATTTCATCCGTTTGAGAAAAGGGTATTTTGATCTTTTCCTTGCCCCACTAGGGTTGACCACGTTTTCCCTTACCCATGTTGAGGTTCTAATTAGACACTAATTAATTTTACACATTTCTAAACACTTAGAATTTTATGGCGAAGTTTCAAGAAGAGAGAAAGGGCGCTAAGTTCAAGCGTTCATCAAGAATTGAGGAATTTCGCCAAGAACATCGTTCTTTCCAGGTATGTGAGGTTTCCCATAGTGATGGATTCGTCCATCCTCACGCCATACATGTAATTCTTCCATAAATTCGTCCATGAAATAGTTTATGTAGAGATTCTTGAGTAGTTCTTGAATTTAGCTTCAGTTTTTAACAATAGGGGTTTTTGAGTTTCTTGAGTTGAGGATCATGAGCATGAGTTGAGTTTCTTGATAGAAATTGAGTGGAATTTCGATAATTTCTTGTTGGGTTTGTGAATCAAAGATAGTTTGAAAGAAACCAATTGATTCTATATGAGTTAGGACCCACAATTGATAGAAAAATATGTCAGATTTTTGGGTTTCGTGGTGGGGCAGCGTGCCACCAAGCCGCCAGGATCTGGGTGCTGCAGTTGTGGGGCTGGCACGCCTGTAGTGTGCCCAAAAGGTAGCTTAGTACTTTGAGGCCTGGTGCCCTGCGCCTGCAATGCGCCAGGGTCGTCAGGCCTTTTTCTTTTCCGTCCTTCATTCTGTATGCATTCTTTCGAATTGTATCTACGTTCTCTTCTTGATATTAACTCTTAGAGTCTTCATTAATCCTTAAGAGGTACTACATATACTAATAACACGTTGTAATTTACATTTAAAATTAAAGTAAAGATTAAGAGGAAAGTTCAAGAGGTCTTTATTGAGTCATTTTGAGAAGTCTTTTTCAATTAACTTTAGATTTAAACTAAGTCTTGAGTAAATGAGTATGTGAATGAGGAGAATTGTGTTTCATGTTATAAAAATGAGTATAAGGGAACTAAGTATTACCAAATGTAACACTTTTACATTTTCAAAGAGAGAAACATCAATTTCTGAATGAGTTATGAGTTCAGAGATATTTTCGGAGTATTACTTCTTTAAGGAGGACCATTTGAGTAATTATCTCAAGTTGAGATAGAGTTATGTTTTATAAATTTGAGCATGAGTTTATATTATTGGGAGTAGTATTGAGCACCAATATGAGGACGAGTTCAGATAACTCACATTCCTCATAAACCATGTTGCCAACATGGGTAAATTAAAGGGTCATACTTTTTAGACGATTCCTTATTGTTTTTAAGAATAACTTAGTGGATCCACTTAGTTGAGGTCTTCTATACCCCGGAAAGGTATAGGACAGTTCTGGCAGCGTGGGAGAGACGTTGTATCATCACATAGCTCATATTGATGGTTGTCAGTTAGAGAATCTCCAAATAAGAGTAAAAAGTTTGTTATTGTATTTTTATACATTTTGAGTTGATATCTACTATGTTAAAAGCGTTAAAATATTTCATCTCTTATTGTTGCTTTCATATTGGAGTTGAGTTGAGGTGAGTATTGTCTTCCCATGTTATTAGTTCAGTTATATATATTTCAGTTTCCCCTTACATGCTCGTACATTCAATGTACTAACGTCATTTGACCTTCATATTATTTATGATGTAGATATAGGTGTTCAAGGTCATCAACTAGCGCTTTGTTGATTCCATTTGCACTCCAGCTAGCTTTGGTGAGCTTCCTTGCTTTTTGGAGGGCTTCACATTATTGTTTTTGCTTTGTTAAGTTGTCGATGGTCTTGTACCGACATCTATCATAGTACTTAGAGGCTTCATAGATAGTTAGAAGTTGAGTAATCTCTCTATTTTCCCCTTGTTGATGTTTTGAGACTTTGAGTCACTTATTTATGTTTATTTAAGTATTTCCAAACATTTATTGAGTTGAGTATTTTTGAGACATTATGAGTTAATTTTGGTAATTGGAGTCCCCATTTTACTTGACTAAGACTTGATGATTAATGTTTCTTACACACTTCATCCAATTCTAAGTGCAAACGATCGTTAAGCAATATAAAACCCAACAAATGAGTTGGGGTCGAACCCACATGGAGCGGTACGTGTACAAATTCAATTACGAAGTACAAATGAAATCTAGCTAGCTATAGGAATAGACATTATCGAAAAAGACATGAAACAAATTAAAAGGGTTGACACGAATGTCAGATGGGGGATTTTTGTTTGCAATTATCAACTACAAAATAGTCACACAAAACTGAAATAACAATACGGAGAGGAATTCTCGGGATGTGATCAATTATAGGAAAATTTCACTATATGGGTAATTGTTACTACTAATACATAGCTAAATATCAGTGGGTAGGCTAGACTATAAGGAAGATAGTTTTCTCTCGAACAAATACCCTGAATCAGGTGATTTCGTTCGAACATCAACAAGCATAGCAATTAAGAACAACCCACACCTTAATTCATCCACTCTCTCAAGCTAGATGGGTAGGATTGGGTTGAGGATTTACTGTCTCGAGTTGAACCCATATCAACACAATACCTACAGACCATTAATCACAAGCCTTGGCCCCAAAACTTCTTTCTCAAGCAAGCTAAGAACACAAAATTAGAACTGCATTTGCAACTACAATTCATAAATTAAACCTCAGCTAATGATTAAACCCACTTTAACATAGCATTTACACTAGTAATTAACAATACCCATAAGCTAATTCAACCCATAATCACATCATCATACCCTAAGAATTGGAGTTTTAGCCAAGCATCATAAAAATGTAAAAACGGTTACCAAATCGATTATCCAACAACTGGGTAAGAGTATTCAAGCCTTTACAATGCTCAAAATTGAAGAAAATTAGTAACCCACTTACAAAATCTCCGAATTGAGTATAAAAAAGCCTTCAAGTCTACTAGGAAACTATCAAACTTCAAAAGAAAATTATTCTAAATGGTAGCAAGCTAAAATCTGGAAAAATAACTCCTGAATTAACAGTTCAAAATTCAATTTGTAGTTGCCAAAAATTAGCCACGAAGGGCTATTAGGCGAGGTAAGTCGGGTTCACTGAGTGGTTCAGTGAATCGCCCTTTGCTCTTTTCTATCACATTTTTGCATTGGCTCTCAACATCCTCAAGTCCTGTAACTTTGGGCGATCACTCTTGTCATCACGGAACTGATCGGCGACACGCCGACTTCCCTTTTCCTATCTCCGACTTGGTTTCTTCTCTCAGGGATGGCACACTGGAACTTTAGGCGGACTAAGTAGCCACTCGGCGATTCGCCAAGTGCTCTTGGCGATCATCAGGCTCGCCTTTCTCCACTTCTTCAGTTTGTTTTGTTCATTTTTTCCTGTTAGTGTCCTTTGCTTTGCTCCTCAATCCATATACCTGAAAATCAAGGCTTTAACGTCAGTTTATGGCACAAATTAAGCATTTGAGGACACTAAAACTATATAAACAAAGCCCCAAATAAGTCTAAATCTCGGACACATCAACACCCCTAACTTAAACTTTTGCTTGTCCTCAAGTAAAACTCAAGATCAGTAGTTCAAAAAGGATGTCTCAAATAGTGCTGCATAAAACTCAACATGAATGCACACAACAAGGTTCAAATTACTCATGCAATGATCAGTTGTGCACTCAAAGATTTAAATTGTGACTCACCATTATCAAAGATGCTCAAGTTCACAATACTTGCTTCAAATGCAAGTTCAAGCTCAACAAAGGTACTCAAATGCCCTCACAACAAAGATGATTCCATTTTCACACAAAGTTCTTCAACAATTTAGAGTTTCGGAATCACATACAACTCTCACACTCACAAAGATGAACACATGCATGACTTCACCCATAGGTTTGGCCTTATTTTCCAATCAACATCCGTTTTAGCTTACTCAAGATCACAAAGGTCTTTTCAAGGCTTGTAACGGGGCTGAGTGTCAAGGTATGGTCATTTAGGCTTAGTGGCTTCTACCTTCATGAAGTATGGTCTGAGCATCACTTTCCTCCTTTTCTTTAACATTTCAATCATGCTCATAATCCACCCCATTATTCAACTTCATATGAACTACTGGATACCCCATTTCTTTTGCAATTTCCACTACTTTATTTCACAACTTTCTCATTCTTTTTCTTTTCTTTCTTCTTTTTCATTTTCTCTTCTCTTTTATCTCTTTTTTTTTACATGGAGGGGTTCCATCTTTTCCAAAACCATTACTCAAAGGGGGATTTCTCACACTTCTTGACTTTCCTTCTCTTTTCACCACACCTCCAACTTAGGCTTTTGGCCTAAGTTGGCTATTCAAACAAAACACACTTCATAAAAGTTATGGGTGAATGGATAAAGAAAGGCCACAATTGTTCAAGTTTCTTCCAAGAAAAGGGTAAGGCTCAAGAGGGTTCAAGCAAGGTTCACACATCTCACAAGGTTGGCCACAAAAGAGATATATTGTCAAATTGCTTTCACTCTTCAAAATTGTTGCCTAAGATCATTTCAAGTGTTTGCATCACTCAATCAACCGGACCAACGGGGAAAATTCTAGGTGTCATCAAACAATGTTCAAAGTAATCTCATCACACAAGGCATTTGTACCAATATCGAACAAGACTCCACACCTTCTAGCTAGCATGCAATGGTCATCACAAAAGACTAATTTGACAACCGAGTAGTCACAACGTGATGCTAAAAGTTCACACGTTGTCTATGCAACTTCATTTGCCTCATCGTAGCCGCACATTCATTTCGTTCAATTAAAAGCACTATTCAAATCATTGATATCAATCACAATCGACACTCAAATTTGCACAAGAACAACCACAATCACACATAGAAGAAGTGATAAAATTTTAAAATTTGGTTCAAAACCATTTTCATTCAAATCCATGGGCCACAAGCTAAAACATCCACAAGATCAAGATCAAAGCATATATAAATATCAACAAAATCAGCCCAATATTCACAAAATAAGTCAAAATCACAAAAAGGTAGGTATGGAAATACCTCACCCCACCCAATAAAAAGAAAAAACTGTCCTCAAATGCAACTAAAAACAAAACAAATTATAACAAATTAACAGAGAGGGAGGGGAAAATTATTCTACCAGGCTAAGCCTGGGGTGAAGTCTACATATCAGTCACTCTATCTATCGGGGCATCAGTGCCCTATGTATCATTAGATGTAGCTGCACTGGAGCCTACCATAGTAGTTTCTCTCAAGGAGGCCTGTCGGGCTATCTCGAACATGGCACCCTCTAAGTCGGCCAAATCCTCATAAATAGCCGCATCTCACACCTCAAGCTGCTCCTTATCTGTCTCGGCCTCAGACTCAACAACAACAACATCCTCCATAATATTATCTCCGGTGGTAGCCGGAGGTACCTCAACACCAACTGGAACCTCAACCTCAACACCAACTGGAACCTCAACACTCGGATCATCTAGGATCTGCACCGTCCCAAATAGTCAAGTAAAGTTTGTAGACTTCAGATGGTCCACATCCTTCCTCAGCTCAGAAACATCAACTTTCAAAGAAATTGCCTTAGTAGTAACACCCTGTCCTCTCTCGCAAATCTCTACTCTCGATATGAGAGTATCAATGGAAGCCCGGAGAGGTGTTAACGCAACAATAATAGCTATCTCAATCATCCAGGGTACCTCAGCCTTTAACCGGGAATCTCGGACATCAGCAGAATGGGCTAGGTGCCCCATCTTGAGAAGCATGACTTGAGTGATCGGAGGCCTGGAGGTAGTAGAACCAACAACAACTCTCGGGGGAGGGGGAGGGGGAGCAACAAAAGAACTCGGGGCTTGAGAAGGAGTGGAACTAGATGTACCTGAAGGCCCGGAGGCCGGAGTAGGCAAGGTTGCCTCTACAGGTAATGAGTCGATATCAACCTCCGGGGATGTATCCACCGAAGCTTCTTTTCTCCTATCAGCCTCATCCCGCATGTACTCAGCCTCTATACGCCAGATGTCGGTGAAAGATGTGGGTGTAACCTCAACATCCCTCTTCTCGTCACAAGGAACTCCGGCCCGATGACACAACTCTGTAATGAGTAGCGTAAATAGAAAGGGACGTTTGGCGCTATTTGGCCCTCATGGCCATCTCTTGCTCGATAATCAACCCCAAATTCAGCCGCTTCCTGGCTATGATAAACCCAAGACAGGCCGCCTTTGGATGGCGGAGAATGGACTCATTCTGTGACGGCATGATTGAGCTACTGATGAATCCAAACCTATACCGAGCTGCTATGTTCAGATCCTTCTTCTCGATAGGCGCTCCAATCCACCTCGGGGTGGTGTCAGAAATAAGGATAGCTAGCCCGCCTTTCAGGTCATCTAGAGTCTGTACAGTAATCATACTGTGGTACTCATGCTCAAAGTCCATAGCCCTCTCAAATACAATATTTATATCACCGCTGCTGCATCTTACCTTCCTCCCTCGAACCATCACAAATTCTACTAGCCTGAAGACACTAGCCTTCTTCTTACCCTGAGGTACCAGATCACCGTAGTCTGAGTAGAACTCTCGGACCCAGGTGGGAATGTATAGGCCACGGGGCCTGGTGAAGATCTCAAAATGGTGGAATCGGAGAGTGTCCCACACAACTGGGTGTCTGTCCACTACACCATCCGTGGACAACCTCTTTTCTTCCAAGATGGTCCTCAATCTCTTGGCTTTTAACCGGTTGAGTAACCGGGGAGGAGGACCCTGAACTGGTGGTGCTGGAACCACCGACTGTGCTGGAGTTGACACTGAATCTGAAGTAGGAGGGGTTAGATCCGGAATCCTAGACGGATCATGGCGAGCTTTGGAGCGTAGCTCTGCTCGCCGGACCTGTAGCAACTGATTATCTTCAAGCTCAGAGAATGAAGCCTGAGAATCAAATGACTCCCCCTCACTGCCAGAGTTGTGCTCCGGTGTCTCAACTATGGGCGCCTTGCCCTTGCCTACCTTCGGAGGTAACTTCTTGTTCTTTGCACCGGAAGCAACTACTTCCTCATTGATCACAATCCCTCGTGCCCATTTTCGGGGTGACATGCCACTATTATCCAAGTTTGTTCTAGCCATATTTGCAAAACACATAGAAAAGTGTTAGAAATAGTCCAAGAAATATGCAGACATTTAGTTGCAGAGAGACTTGCCGAACCAGTCGGCGAGCCACCGAGTAACTTAGGCGAGCCAGATCGGGCTCGCCAAAAGTACCAGCGCAAAAAATTTCCATAATCAAGACAGGTCGGCAATGTTCAGGGCCATTCGGCGAATTGCCAACACCAATCGGTGAGCTAGGAGTAGCCCGCCAAAAGTTACAGTGCATTTTAAGGGTTAGGGGCACAAAAAGGGCGATCAAGAAGTCCTTTCGGCGAATCGTTGACTGAACTTCGTGAGCTCAGGTATCTCGCCGAAAGTTACAGAACAAACTCAACTAGACTACGAAATTAAAGGCGATTTGAGGGGGCCTTCGGCGAGCTCGATGAGGCTCGCCAAACGGCCCAACGTGCTAATCTTCAACCCCAAGTTTCATTATCAAACCCACAGCCCCCGAATTCAAAATGAAACACACACTATTTAATTAGCACTAGACCCATACTACCCATGCCCTTGGGGTACTCGAATTTCCCCTGATTTGGCCAAAATTGGCCATTTGACTACTTTTGCCCTTAAGAATGACATCAAACTCTCCATCATTGGGCAAATTACGCCATTTGGCTAATTTGGGGTTAATTATACTTCACCCCACTAGACCCAACACAAATAAACTGCAACCCAACAATTTAGAACCAATTTTAACAAACAAAACACGGGAATTGATCATTTTAAATCAATTAGACACACGTTCACACAACCTACGGGCAATCTAACACATAAAACACGATTAAAGCAATTACCCAGCACAAATAAACAACACATTACCTATTGCATTTAATTTCAACCATAAACCTAAAGTTCGGGGTTCGAAAAACCAACCTGTATGCCAAAATTAGAATTTGAATAGCTAGGCGGCAAAGTTCCCCAACTCCGAGCATGATTTCACACAAAAATGTAGGTAAAAGCAACAAACTAAGGGAGATTAACTATTGGGTGAGAGGGTATGAGAGTAAAAAATGAGAGAAGATGAAAGATTTTAAATTTTAAACCGTTCGGCCTTTAAAACCTTTCGGTTCGCGGCACCATCGGTGGAGTAAGTCATGCTCGCTGACCCACTCGGCGATGCACCGAGTGGTATTTCCCTCGCCAAGTTTTACAGGACTTCCAGCAAATTTGGGGGTTCAAACGGCGAATAAAGTCGGGCTCGCTGACCTGTTCGGTGAGTCACCGATTGAGCATTTAGGCCGCCGAGTTTTACAGAGTTCCCCTTGAGGATTGAGGGTTCCTACGGTGGTCCGAATCGGGGCTCACCGACCTGTTCGGCGGGTCGCCGAATGGATTTTTGCTCGCCAATCTACCGATTTTCCAACACTTTTCACCTTTCAACCTTCATAATCAACACCCGTTATCCAAAATAAAAAACTAACACTTTAAAAACTTGGGCTGCCTCCCAAGAAGCTCCTTATTTAACGTCGTGGCACGACGAGAATACCAAATCAAGCTTTATTTTTGGGGTTTACCATTGTGTCACTAGGCAACCCCCTTGTTGTCTTGAATTCAAATTAGATGAAATTTGACCCATTTGGGTCTCCAGCTACTTGATAGAAACTAAGTGAGAGGTCACTGTCTGATTGAGAGTTGAGACATCCTCTTTCATCTCTTTCAACACTTTGTCTGACCGTTCGAATTTATTGAGAATGCGTGAGAGCATATATTCTATACGGCAACCTTCAGATTCCTTGGGCTTTTGACGCTCATGGGGAGGGACATACCTGTCCTTATCACCCTCTTTTTCCTTCCAAGTAGCGTTACGATCATGCCAATAACTGTCAAGGTCTCTCCAGCCCTCATCTCTATTCCAACCTTGATTTCCACCCGATCTTGGGTACTTTGCACGATAACCTCCTCTTTGATTGTCTAGGAAGTTCACTTCCTCATTATACAACATTAACACTCTTTGTACCATCACTCATGACATTTTTAGCCAAGATATCGAGCTGGGTCATCATTTTGGCCATGTTTTGGTCTCTCTCTTGATCCTTTTCGATCTGCTCTTTTGTCATTCTAAAATTGAGAGGAGAGACTTGGTCTTCACGGGTGTATCATGCCCTATTGCTCATGGTCATGCAATCAAGGAGTTGAGACACTACTTCATAGGGTTGTTGCATTATACCACCGGGAACAAGTTGATCAGAAACTCCTTTGTTCACCGAGTTGAGCCTCCTATAGAAGTATTGCAACATCACATTATTTGGCAGTCCATGAGTTGGGTATTGCAATACCAACTTCTTAAACCTCAACCACGTTTCGTGGATTGGCTCACCTTCCAAGCGTTTAAAACCTTGGATGCTATCTCTGAGTATCATCATCTTCGATGGGGGGAAGAATATCACTTGGAATACTGTGATCAGCGCATCCCAAGATGTTATAAAGTCTCTTGGTAACTGAAATAACCATTTGGTCGCTTCACCCATCAAAGAAAATGGGAACAACCTGAGATTGATTGACTCTTGTGATATGTTCTTAAATGAGAACAGACCATAAACGTCCACGAAGTTCCGAATATGCTCATGGGGATCCTCATGAGCCATCCCCTAAAATAAACCTTTCAATTGTAGGAGCTGAAGCATTGTGCTAGTAATGTGGAAAACAACGTTTCCTTTAGTTGGAGGTAGACATATTGCACCCATACCACCCAATGGAATTGGGTCATCTACATCATTGAGGTTCCCAATATCATCTTGGTGGCCCACTTGACTACAATTACTTCCGTTAACGGTCATCTCTTCCTCTGTTCAATAAAAGCAACACAAAACCAATAACTAAAATAAGTAGATTCAACTACAACAAAAAGATCACAATTTAACTTCACTAAAAGAATTTTAAACAACACCACTCCCCGGCAGCGGTGCCATTTTTGATGATTAACGTTTCATACACACCTTATCCAGTTCTAAGTGCAAACGATCGTTAAGTAATATAAAACCCAACAAATGAGTTGGGGTCGAACCCACAAGGAGCGGTATGTGTTCAAATTTGATTACAAAATCTAGCTAGCTATAAGAATATCGAAAAAGACATAAAACAAATCAAAAGGGTTGACATGAATGTCAGATGGGGGATTTTTGTCTGCCATTATCAACTACAAAACAGTCACACAAAATTGAAAAAACAATATGGAGAGGAATTCTCGGGATGTGATCGATTATAGGCAAATTTCACTATATGGGTAATTGTAACTACTAATACATAGCTAAATATCAGTGGGTAGGCTAGACTATAAGGGAGATATCTTTCTCTCGAACAACTACCCCGAATTTCTTTCGAAATCAACAAGCATAACAATTAAGAACAATCTACACCTTAATTCATCCACTCTCTCAAGCTAGATGGGTAGGATTGGGTTTAGGATTCACTCTCTTGAGATGAACCCATATCAACCCAATTCCTACAGACCATTAATTACATGCCTTGGCCCCAAAACTTCTCTCTCGAGCAAGCTAAGAACACAAAATTAGAACTGCATTTGCAACTACAATTCATAAATTAAACCTCAGCTAATGATTAAACCCACTTCAATATAGCATTTACACTAGTAATTAACAATACCCATAAGCTAATTCAACCCATAATCACATGATCACACCCCAAAAAATTGGGGTTTTAGCCAAGCATTATAAAAAGGTAAAAACGGTTACCAAATCGATTATCCATCAACTGGGTAAAAGTATTCAAGCCTTTACAATGCTCAAAATCAAAGAAAATTAGTAACCCACTTGCAGAATCTCCGAATTGAGTCTCAAAAAGCCTTCAAGTCTACTAGGAAACTATCAAACTTCAAAAGAAAACTATTCTAAATGGTAGCAAGCTAAAATCTGGAAAAAGAACTCCTGAATTAACAGTTCAAAATTCAATTTATAATTGCCAAAAATTAGCCACAAAGGGCCATTAGGTGAGGTAAGTCGGGTTCGTCGAGTGGTTTGGTGAACCTCCCTTTGCTATCTTCTATCGCCTTTTTGCATTGGCTCTCAGCATCCTCAAGTCCTGTAACTTTGAGCGATCACTCTTGTCATCGCGGAACTGATCGACGACACGCTGACTGCTCCTTTCCTTTCGCCGACTTGGTTTCTTCTCTCAGGCTGGCACACTGGAACTTTAGGCGGACTAACTAGCCGCTCGGCGATTCACCAAGTGCTCTTGGCGATCATCAGGCTCGCCTTTCTCCACTTCTTCAGTTTGTTTTCTTCCTTTTTGCCTTTTAGTGTCCTTGCTTTGCTCCTCAATCTATATACCTAAAAATCAAGGCTTTAACATCAATTTATGACACAAATTAAGCATTTGAGGAGACTAAAACTATATAAACAAAGCCCCAAATGAGTTCAAATCTCGGACTCATCAAGTCTTCCGCTAAGTAGTCAGCTAGGTCAAGAGTTCACTTGGGGACCATCAATGGTTCTCGAGTGTCGAGGGTGTAGGCTTGGGGCGTGACAGTTTATTTAGAATATAAAGATGCTCACACAAGTGATAACTTGTGTCCTACAAATTATCCTCCTAAATGAAACTCTCAAGGCCCCTAGGACTAGATTGTGAATACTACTAAGTTAGAAGGAACGAGTTTCTATTTATAATGTCCTAAACTTTTTCCTACAAGAAAAAGATTAGTTAAATATGGAGACTTTATGTTTTTCTTTTAGGAAAAGGAAAACTCAATTATGGTAAGAAACTCAGGGTAAATACCCAATATATATTATTTGTGCGACCACGTATACTTGCGTGTGTATTTGAGAGCAACAATTTTCAACCTTCTCTGACCACTTTACCACGTCCAAATGGCTCAAAACTAACCAAAAGAATGACAACTAATTTTAAACTATGCTAAAAAATCGATTTCCATGATTAAATAGGAAGTCAAAGTCGACATAAGTCAAACCAAAGCCCCGATTTCAAAATCCAAAATTGATTCTAAAATTGAGTTTTCCTATACTAAGGGTTCCGATTCTACAATTATACTCGATCTAATGAAAAATCAATAATTAAATCACTAATATATAGTAGAATCTGAAATCTGTATTTTACTTTACAAAATATGAATAAAATGCTTAACTTTTATGGGTAATAGAGTATAATAATCAAATCCAAGTTAAGAAGTCTAACCCAAAATTCAAGTAGAACATAATTGTCCTTGGTGGAGCTTCGAAATCCTCAAAAGTCTTGAAATGATTTTTTATTTTTTATTTTCATTGTTTACTTTCATGACATTATTGCCCTTTGTGATCATGATAGGGTCATCCACGATCACAAATTGAAGAGATCATGAGGCTCCTTATTAGACCATGATGCCATATTTTTTTCTCATACACGATTACGACTTATTCTCTTACAATGACGAAGGCTTATACTAACATTAAGAAAAACAATATCTGATGCTATCGAGAATGATTTTTTTTTGTTCAAAACACACTCATCCCTTTGGGCCCCAACATAAACCTCTCAAATAAGTCCCAAATGGTAAATATAATTTCTGCATATTCATGGATAACAAAAAAAATGTTAAATCTAAAATTTATAATTGGGTTGAATCATTATTAATAAGAGATGCCATTTAATCGAACATTGAAAAGTAAAAATGCTCTATTAATGATGCTTGTTTGAAGGGAAAAAATATTGTTCAACTTTTAATTGCTATTTTGATCTCACAACTTGTAAAGTTAAGCTTTTCCACTTATAAAAAATATCGTTCAACTTTTAATTTTTATTTGTTTTTATTTATTCTCAATCATTAAATGGACATATATGATTACTCAATTAACATCAATAATAATCACTTTTATTGCATAATTTTGTTTAACAACGAATTTGACAGGTACAATGACTTTGATTGCTTCCTGCTACAGTACAAACACAATCATGAGGCATTGAACTTGTTGGCCAGTGAAATATAGCTAGATTTCCACAGCTAATATTAGCACAGAAAATTACAACAATATACTATTTAAGACCTTAATTTACATAATATTATTTTAGTCTTTTTATTTGCAACATTAATATTTTAATTACAAATATGACAATTTATTATAAAATATAAATATCTACACAATTTATTTCCTATTTTATTGGTTAGTGGACTAAATATTTAGGAGTCATAATTTATCTTTTATTTTATTTTATTTTTAGAATTTCAATCACAATTATATTTGAATACGTTCCTTTAATAAATATCTCACTTTCTCTCTCTTGTTAACCTTACACGGAAGAAATACCATTGATGCACTCTTTTTTTCCTTGGTATTAACACATTGCTGCACACTTTTTCTATATCTTTTTCAGTGTCATCTTTTTCAAGAAAATGTTTGTATCTCCTTCTTGAAAATATCTCTCTTTGTTTATTTTCAAAATCAACTCTTACAATACAAAAAAAAGAATATTTTTGTTTCTTGAATAAATCGATTATGAGTATGAAAGTTGCTTTTGATAATACTCTCCGAAAGAGTCCTTGTTTGATGAAGGCTAATACCGATGTCAACAACCTAAATGTTTATTCAAGACCAAAAGTTACAATGGTTAATTCGAAGAAAATCCACATTATCATAGTGAATATGATTTGTATCATATGGTCCATAAATTATCGGAATAATTTTAAACACAAAAAATATTTTAGTGTATACACTTTGGTGGCTGATTTGGTACAATTATTGATGATATGTTATTTTAAATAGTGATATGTATCAAGGAATATATTTTGGTGGACGATCTGGTACAATAATTGGTGATTTATTGATTTTTAGCTGTAATATATTTTAGTGTATATATATTAATGGATGATATAGTTAAAATATTGATAATTTGGTGATTTCAATTTGATGATTTCAATTTGATGGAGGGTGTGGCTAATTTTTTGGTGACGTGTTGATTTAGAACAATAAAAAAAACTTGATTTATAATTTATGGTAAGGTTGATTTTAGTTATATGTTCCAACTCTAAAATGCATAACACCATAATCTAATCATGTATATACCAACTTTTTAGTATCATCAAACTAATTTGCATGGTGTACAATGTGATTTAACTTTGTGTCAAGTTCAAATTTTAATAACTATAACAACTGAAAATAATTGGTGGATTTGTTGGTTAAAAAATAATGGTGATTTGTCGATTTAAAGTCGCAATATGTTATAGTGTATATACTTTGATGGAGGGTGTGGCTAATTTTTGGGTGACGTGTTGATTTAGAACAATAAAAAAAACTTGATTTATAATTTATGGTAAGGTTGATTTTAGTTATATGTTCCAACCCTAAAATGCATAACATCATAATCTAATCATGTATATACCAATTTTTTAGTATCATCAAACTAATTTACATGGAGTACAATGTGGTGTAACCTTTGTGTCAAGTTCAAATTTTAAGAACTATAACAACTAAAAATAATTGGTGGATTTGTTGGTTAAAAAATAATGGTGATTTGTTGATTTAAAACTGCAATATGTTATAGTGTATATACTTTGATGTATGGCATGACTACTTTTTTGGTGATATGTTGGTTTATAATTATAAAAGATATTGATTTATAATTGATGGTAAAGTTAATTTTAGTTATATGTTACAACCCTATAATACGTACACCATAATCTAATAAAATCTATACCAACTTTTTAGTATCATTAAACTAATTTACATGGTGTACAATATGATTTAACTATGGTGTAAGTTTAAATTAATCTAATTTAATTTTACCATAATGAATGTATTATATCAAATTATAACCAAATAAATTAAAATAAATAAATTCATACGTTGAAGATAAATTTAATTTTTGATTATATATTCCATCTACATTGGTTTAAAAAATGATTTAACAAAAAAAAATTGAAGGGAGAAAAATAAAAAAGAACAAAGAAATTTTCCAGAAAATAAAATGGGGCACGAAATGGTTAAAAAAAGAGAGGAGAAAGAGATGTGAAGAGAGAGAGAAATAAGAAAATGAGAGAAAAAATTCAGAAAAAAGGTGGAGAGAAAAAGAGAACCTGTTTTGTTCAATATTTTAAGAAAAAGTTAAAAAAAGAGGAGAAAAATAAGGAAATAAAAATATTGAGGGATTAATTATTGAGAGATTTGTGGAAGATAAATAACAAAATGAGAGGAAATTAAGGAATGAAATTTTATTGAATATAGGAACGTGTATTGTTGTTTTACAATTTATCGATTTATTTTATATTTGTATTGTTTTGTAAAAATTCTATTGCTACGTAGGTGAAAAGTTAAACTATTGTTATATAGGGGTTATTTAGGTGGTTAAATTGTATATTTAAGTTTTTGACCCGTTTAGCATATAGATCATTAGTCGTAAAAGTTTCTGGGCAAAAATTAGTATCATCACCTGATACAAAATAATGAGAAGATTACACATAAATAGACATGATTAAAAAATGAATAATGAAAACATATATCTGAACACATACTTATAGATAAAATAATTTCATATGCATTGAATAAAAAAATCATACCTAGTGAATGGTCAAACAAAGTGAAAAATATTGTCATAGAGAAAAGAAAAGGCATAGTGAAGCTTTTCATGTTTTTTCACTATTGAACTTTTGTATGCTATGAAACTATGAATTGTCGATGCCATTTAGGACTCTTATATAGGGGAAGGAAGATATAAAATTATGATATTAATTAGTATAATCTTTATAAATTTTTAGTTTTTAAATTACTTTATAAAAGATATAAATGAATTTATGGTACTAGTTCAAATAAGACTGATAAATATGTATCTTTAAATTACTGGTCATAAAATATTACTTGTCATAAAATACAAATAAGCTTATGATATGTTGAAATAAAGCTAGTAAATCTAAATAATTAATTGCTAATAGAATACAAAATGATATTATGTTGTTAGAGCCAATTTGGGTTTATGCTAAAACTGCTCTGAAAACACTTTTTTTAAAATGACTTTTTTTTAAAATGCTTTAGAAAAAATTATTTGTGTTTGGCTAATTCATTTGAAAAATGCTTTTGATAAGAAAATTATGTTTGACTAATCTTTTTTTAAAAGTGCTTTTAAGAGTCTAATTATGAAAAATGGTAAGTATCAATTTACTTTTGATACTAAGACTATTTTATAGAGAGAAACTATTTTAAATACTTATTACAAATATTTTGATTAAAATTTTAATTAAATTAAATTAAAATTTACATATTCGATTTTTGAATCAATATTATACATAAATAAATGTAACACGTCGGAATTTGGAAAAGAAAATATTTCACTTATTAGCTACTGGTTGTGTTCTATGGATCCATTCTACAGGCCGTAGATGCTTCTATAAATCGTAGAGTGCATCCGTAGGAAGTGGGTCAAGTTTTGGGAAATTTGAAGTCCTAATAACTTGATCAACCTTTGACCAAAACAGGTCATGGGATGTTCTACATACCGTACATGGGTTCTGTAGAAGCAATCCAGACTTGGTGAAATTTTGGGGTAAAAGTTGAGTTATGCGGTTTGGGTATACGAGCCATCGGAAGGTCTCATCGAAGTTAGATGAATTTTAGGCCCAAGTCACTCAAACTACGGTTGACCAGTATAGTTCGTAAGAATTCCTACAAGCCGTAGGTTGCAATCGCAGGTCTGCCATACATTTATTTTAAAGGGTATTTGGGTCTTTTTCTGTAAAAATCTTGGAAGTTGGAAAGTCCAAAAGGAAAGAAAAATTCTGAAAAATTGACTAAAGCAAGTTTCTACGAGTCCAACCTACGAACCGTAGGAATTCCTATGGGTCGTAGGAAGGAAGTCGTAGACAAAAGTTGAGTTTTGAAAAATTAAGTTGCTGAATATTGGACCTACGACTTGATAGGACGAACTGTAGAGAGTTTGACGGGTTGTAGGACTGACTCGTAGGATTGATTTAGAGATTTGATGTAGGAACTCAAGTAGAAAATAATTGTCCTAGGGGGAGCTTCAAAATCCTCCAAAGTCTTGAAATGATTTTTTTTTTCACTATTTATTTTCATGACATTATTGCTCTTTGTGATCATGATAGGGTCATACACGATCACAAATGTAACGACATGATCCCGTAGTTATGGAAAAGCCAATTGGGAAAGAATTGGGGACATAAAACTTTTGAGTAGTGACTTGAAAATTTCTAGCCTAGTCCAGATCTGAGTTAGTGAGGTCTAGGGAAATATGGGAAGGCATGGGGGATATAATTATGAATTTGATCGCGTGAGTAGATAGTTAAGACGTTAAGGAACCCGTACGACTTTACGAAATCGAATTCGGGCGAGTAGAACTCCTGAAACTGACCTTAGCGTGAACGAGTAGTTTTTGAATGTCACGAGTTGAAGGTGTGTTGTCAAATGGGGGTTTGGAACTCAAATTCTGACTCTCTGTCTCCGTGTAAGCCGCTATGGTGGGATGGGGTCCGCCGTAGCGGCTCAGTCGCGAATTAAGTCGGGGGAAAACCCCAAAAACGTTATTTTTCTGCAAGTTTCATTCTTGAGAGCTAAGAGATGATCCCAGGCGATTTCTTGACAGTTTTCCATGACTTTTGGTGCTAAAGGTAAGGATTTTACTCCCCTAATCCATTTTTCAATCCATAGAACTTAGATACATGGGAAATTATTATTGGGGGAGGGTTTTGGACTTAATTGATGGTGGGAAAAAGCCCTAGCTGTACCTTAGGATCATGCGTTTGATCTTGGGTTATTGGATTTTTTATAATCCGGGTATTTAGACCTTAATTTATTGATCCTCGCGTCATATTAATTGTTTGTAGACTTAGAACAAGCGGAGAGAATCCGAACAGAAGATTCAAGTTCCTTAGGGGGATTCGAGCTTGGTTTCGAGGTATGTGATGATTTGATTTCATGTTTTGCGTGATGTATGTTAGTAATTGCTTCATTGTAATGCATGTATGTATGTGAATGAAGCCTTGTTGATCAAACCTAATGAAATGAGTATGAATGAACACATGTATGCCACGATTCAACACTTGATTGTATGATTATGAGTATGTGCATATGAGTGTGATTGTGATTGTGGTTGTGTTGAATGGATCAGGTGTCATGTTCTGACACACTAACTGGGATCGGGTGTCACGTTTCGACATTTATATTGCAGCGGGTGTCATGTTCTGACACACTAATTGGAATCGGGTGTCACGTTCCGGCACACTAACAGTGTGGGTCTGGGTTTCATGAGCGGACCATTAAATTGTCATATCTACTTGTTATTGAGAATGTGTAATTGTACATTGCTCCTGAAATGATAACCAATGTGTATATATGTTCGGTACATGTCATGTTTACTATGTTGTGACTGCTTATGTATGTTTCACTTACTGGAATAGCCGCGCAATCCTACCAGTACACTATGGTTGTGTACTGATACTGAACTTGCTCGTTCTTTGTTGAGTACATGACATCTTCATGAGGCTACTGACAGACCTCAGCTAGGAGATCAGTGATCGAGATCGAACTCAAGGGTGAGCCAGTTCTTCCAGGCTGCCATGAGTTCTCTTTTTGCTTAGTCCATTTTCTTCAGACTTAGATTCGTACTTTAGATATTCATTTGTTTAGTTTCGGAATTGTACCCCCTTTTCTTAGGCTTGTTGAACTTTAGAGTTTTGGTACATTGCCTTTCAGGTTCTAGGCGTTGTTTTCCGCAATTGTTTTGTTAGACTTTTGGAGTTTATGGGAACTCCCTATTTTTCTTAGACCTTTAAACCTGCTTCCGTATCTTTAAATGTCTGAATTTTCGTTAAATTGGTTAGATGGGTAGTGTGGGTGCCACTCACGATGGTCTGGATCGTGACAACAAATTGAAGAGACCACGATGCTTCTTATTAGACCATGATGCCATATTTTTTCCTCATATACGATTACGACTCATTCTCTTACAAAGATTAAGGCTTATACCAACATTAAGAAAAACAAAATTTGATGGTATCGAGAATAATTTTTTTTGTTCAAAACACACTCATCCCTTTGGGCCTCAACATAAACCTCTCAAATAGGTCCCAAATGGTAAATATAACTTCTACATATTCATGGATAACAAAAAAGAATGGTAAATCTAAAATTCATAATCGAGTTGAAACATTATTAATAGGAGATGCCATTTAATCGAACATTGAAAAGTAAAATAAAATATGATTTTTTGGATAGTTATAGGAAGTTTTTATGTTTTTATTTTTTTCACACAGTATTTGATGCCCATTTTCCATCCAACTACTGTAGATTTGAGTCGGAAAGTATCATTTTGGGGGTAAAACGCCCATACAAGATGTTATTTAATCCTCAAAGCCTGAACCCTAAACTTCTATTCAAGGGTGAAAATAATTTCCACTTACCACTATATTAGATATTAATACTAATAGAAAAATAAAATGAAATTAGTTACAAACTTCATCACTAATATGTCACTAAATGTCTTGTGACTTATAATATCTTATTAATTAATCGATAAATATGAGAAATAATTTTTTTGTTTAACTACATAATTTGTTCGTTACTAATTTCTATTTTTAGTAGATAAAAAGAAGAAAATGAACTTACCTTATGAAATTGTAACCTTAATTGTGTTAGCGACAAAAAATGATGCAGTTTAATAACAAAATTTATCTCTCAAAGTTGTTAAATAAATTTTGCAGTGATTATACCTATAGATTGTATATTGATCTAAAATTCTAAGTTGATTATTTACTCACAAAAATGATATAATTTATTGGCCATTTAAGTGGGTACCTAATGACTTTCTTGAACAATCAACTTTATCTATCCATTTTAATTTTGAAGATGCAAAAGACAAGTAAATGTATGTGATAATAATGATTTATATAATTTATTATTACATTGTTTTGACATGTGTCATTTTATATGTTACATTGGTTTGATAAAATTACAAAATTGCTCTATTAATGACGCTTGTTTGAAGGGAAAAAATACTGTTCAACTTTTAATTACTATTTTAACCTCTCAACTTTTAAAGTTAAGCTTTTTCACTTATAAAAAATATTGTTCAAATTTTGATTTCTATTTGTTTTTATTTATTCTCAATCATTAAATGGACATGTATGATTACTCAATTAACATCAATAATAGCCACTTTTATTGCATAATTTTGTTTAACAACGAATTTGACAATTACAAAGACTTTGATTGCTTCCTGCTGCAGTACAAACACAATCATGAGGCATCGAACTTGCTGGCCAGTGAAATAGAGCTAAATTTCCACAACTAATATTAGCACATACATCATTAGTCGTAAAATTTCCTAGGCAAAATTTAGTGTCATCGCCTCATACAAAATAATGAGAATATTACACATAAATCGACATAATTAAAAAAATGAATAATGAAAACATATATCTGAACACATACTTATAGATAAAATAATTTCATATTCAATGAATAAAAAAGTCATACCTAGTGAATGGTCAAACAAAGTGAAAAATATTGTCATAGAAAAAAGAAAAAAACATAGTGAAACTCTTCATGTTCTTTTTTCACTATTGAACTTTTGTATGCTATGAAAGTATGAATTGTCGACGTGATTTAGGACTCTAATATAGGGGTTGAAGGAAGATGTGAAATCATAATATTAATTAGTATAATCTTTATAAATCTTTAATTTTTAAATTACTTTATAAAAGATATAAATGAATTTATGGTACTGGTTCAAATAAGGGTAGTAAATCTGTATCTTTAAATTACTGGTCATAAAATATTACTTGTCATAAAATACAAATAAGCTTATGATATGTTGAAATAAATCTAGTAAATTTATTTAATTAATTGCTAATAGAATACAAATGATATTATGCGGATAGAGCCTATTTGAGTTTCTGCTAAAATCTGCTTATTTCTAGAAACACTTTTTAATTTTTTTTTTTAAAGAAATGCTTTTGAATTTTTTTTATTTGTATTTGGCTAATTCATTTGAAAAATGCTTTTGATAAAAAAATTGTGTTAGTCAATCTTTTTAAAAAAAAATGCTTTTAAGAGTCAAATTATGAAAAATGTTAAGTATCAATGTACTTTTAATACTAAGATTATTTTATAGAGAGAAACTATTTTAAATATCTATTACAAATATAGTGATTAAAATATAGAGAAATATTTTGAATCAATATTATACATAAAGAAATGTAACACCTCGAAATTTGGAAAAGGAAAGATTTCACTTATTAGTTACTGGTTGTGTTCTATGAATCCTCTACGAATCCATTCTATGGTTCGTAGATGCTTCTACAGACCATAGAGTGCATCCGTAGGAAGTGGGCCAAGTTTTGGAAAATTTGAAGTCCCAATAACTTGATCAACGTTTGAACAGAACAGGTCGTGGGATGTTCTACAGACCGTAGATGGGTTCCATAGAAGCAATGTAGACTTGGTAAAATTTTGGGGTAAAAGTTGAGTTCTTGTCACTCCCCGTGCCTACACCCTGGGCGGCGAGATTGGCACTCGAGAACCATTATTGGCCGTAAGCGAACCCTTGGCCTGGCTTACTACTCAGTAGAATACTGTAAGCATTTATAAAAGAAATCAAATGCAACTCTACTCAACTGTCTCAAAATAACCTAGAATGTTTTAGGAGTAAACATTCAACTTGCCAAAGTGGTAACTCAAGTCTTATAACAAAACAACTGAAATGCAAAGACTAAGAACTATAACTATCAGTCTATGAGGCCTCTAAAACTATGAGGGATGTCGGGACAAGACCCACAATCATCCTAACAAATGAAAATGCTAAAAAAACAATGTAAAAAGGGATCCTCCGAAAAGCAAGAACTGACTCTGAGTGCTCGACTGGATCAACGAAGCGCTGAATACTAATCCTAGTTACCTGTATCTGCATTATAAAATGATGCAGGCCAAATGGCATCAGTACATTGAATGTACGAGCATGCGAGGGGAAATATAAACAACACATAAGCTTGAACTGGAATTTGAAAGAAACACTTACCTCAACTTTACTCAACTCATGGATACTCAACTTAATGCAGAAATAAACAACAATAAAGATGCAGTTTATACAAAGCATTTAAACAGTAGGTAGCAACTCAATGTATTGAAAAATACAATAACAACTCAATTTATAAATATAATAGAGTATAATATAATTCTGTGGGAGGTTCTCTAACCGACAACCATCACTATGAGCTATGTCATGATACAACGTCTCTCCCATGCTGCCAGAACTGTCCTATAACTTGCCGGGATATAAAACGCCTCAACTAAGTGGATCCACTAGTCTTTGCTAAAAAGGATTAAGGAATCATCTAAAAAATATGACCCTTTCTACCCACGTTGCCTACATGGTTTATGGAGACTTTGAGTTATTATGAACTCGTCCCCATATCGGTGCTCAATACTACTCCCAAAATATACTCAACTCATATGTTTAAAAACATAACTCTTTCTCTGTGGTTTGAGGTTATTACTCAAAAAAGCTTATCTCTTAAAAGAGATGGAACTCAAAACTACTCATGAAAACTCATTTGGAAATCAGTGTTTCCTCTCATCTTAAATGTGAAAACATTTGCTTTTTGGTAGTACTTAGTCCCCATACTTCATTTTTAAAGAAATGAACTCGGCTCTACTCTTTCTCAAACTCAATGCTTAAGTCTTTAAAACAAGTTTAAAATGATTGCATAAGACTTTTGAAAGACTCTAAGAACTCTCTTGACTTGACTCTTAGTTCTACCTTGAATTTCATTTATGGATTCAAGGGTTATGATCTCATATTATAAATGATCTCTCCATGTTTAAATGTACCTTCGAGTGTATAAATCAACTAGAAAACATAGGTACGATTCGAGGGAACTCAAACAGAAAGAATAGGGAAAGGGTAGAGGACCTGGCGACCTTGGCGTACTGAGTTGTGCAGGGCGTCAGAGCTTGAACTACAGACGCTAACTTGTGGCGCAGAGCCCTAGAGGCAAAACTGCAGAAGCTTTCTTCTAGCGCACTGAGTGGTGCGGTGCGCTAGCCCCCTGCCTAGAAAACCCACAAATTTTCTTGTTCATTTTTCAACCCTAAACCATCTATATTCGATTGGTTTCTTCGCCAAACACTTAGATTCGAATACCCAACCAAAGTATACAAGAATCTACTAAAAAATAACCTTAAATTTCATCAAATCATCTAAGAACAACTCCAAAACTCAACAGTCAAGATCCCAAATAGAAACTTCGACAAGATCCATCAAGAACTCAATTACTCTACTTTCAAGAACATAAATACGATGAATTAAACATGGTTGGCGTGTGGGTGAAAGAACCCAATGCTATGTGATCTCGCATACCTCGTAGGGATTAACCCTTGGCGAAATCCGCAAGCAAAACTTATGAACGCGATGAACTTTGACTCTTTCTCCTCTTTTCTCCTCTCTCAAAATCCTTGCATAATTTTGTGAAGCGTAAACTGAACCAAATCAGTTTAGCCCCAATTTAATTACAAAAAACGAATTAAGCTAATTTGGTAATGAAAAGACCAAAATGCCCTTAAAAAATCCTGGTGACTTTCCTTAATCAGACGACCCAACTTCAAACGGACATATATCCCTCATACGAACTCAAAAATAAACAAACTCGATGGCGTTGGAAATATAATTCAAAGATCTTTCGTTTGATATCTTGTAGCTCACCTAACTCATCCTGTGCTGCGAGTTATGGTCGTTTGAAATTGACCCAAAACTCATACTTAGCATAACGTGCCAATATTTCCAATTATTTCCAAAAAAATGGTTTCTTTCTAATTCTAGTTCTTTCAAATAGCAGGGTGTTACAGTTCTGCGGTTTGGGTATACGGACCGTCGGAAGGTCTCATAGTTAGATGAATTTAGGCCCAGTCACTCAAACTACAGCTGACCAGTATAGTCCGTATGAATTCCTACAAGCCGTAGGTTGCAATCGTTGATCAGCCATACAGTTATTTTAAAGGGTATTTGAGTCTTTTAATGTAAAAACTCGGAAGTTGGAAACTCCTTAAGGAAAGAAAAATGCAGAAAAATTGAAATGAATTAATTTTAATTTTTATTTTCATGACATTATTGCCCTTTTGTGATCATGATAGGGTCCTTATTAGACCATTATGCCATATTTTTTCCTCATACACGATTACGACTTATTCTCTTACAAAGACGAAGGCTTATACCAACATTAAGAAAAATAAAATTTGATGCAATGAATTATTTTTGTTCAAAAGACACTCATGGGTTCCATCATAAACCTCTCAGATAAGTCCCAAATGATAAATATAACTTCTACATATTCATGGATAACAAAAAAGATTGTTAAATCTAAAATTCATAATCGGGTTGAAACATTATTAATCGGAGATGCCATTTAATCGAACATTGAAAAATAAAATAAAATATAATTTTGTGGATAGTTATAGGAAGTTTTTTTGTTTTTATTTTTTTTCACACAGTGTTTGATACCCATTTTTCATGCAGCGAATGTAGATGTGAGTCGGAAAGTATCATTTTGGGGGTAAAACACCCCTACCAAATGTTATTTAATCCTCAAAGCCCGAACCCTAAACTTTTATTCAAGGGTGAAAATTACTTTCCACCTACCACTATATTAGATATTAATACTAATAGAAAATAAAAATGAAATTAGTTACAAACTTCATCGTTAATTTTTCACTAAATATCTTGTGATTTATAATATCTTATTAATTAATCGATAAATATGAGAAATAATTTTTTTTGTCTAACTACATAATTTGTTCGTCGCTAATTTCTATTTTTAGTAGATAAAAAGAAGAAAATGAACTTACTTTAATGGTGTTAGCAAAAAAAAAAGTTATGCAGTTAAATAACAAAATATTTTTCTCTAAGTTGTTAAATAAATTTCACAATGATTATACCTATTGTTGGTTTAGCATTATAATATATTAATTTTCTTTATTATGGAGTTAAAAGAGTGCTGAATGTTTCAGCAGTTAGTGGGCATTCTTACATTGCTACCGTTGGCGAGGCATATATGACATTACTCACCTATCAATGCTCATAAGCATTATTGCCCATTATTTTTTGGTTACAAAAACGTTCCACTGAAAATTGGGTCAACAGTTTTGGACAGCATCTTCATTGGGCATTTGTTGTCTTCAATTGGAACCTTGTCAGTTTCCAATTTGCTTTGCTTGTGGCCCCTCAGTCGTGACCACGACGTCCGCTTTACTTCGTTGAGATACCAATTAGAATCAGGAGATACCAATTGGACTCAACTCATACTACAAATGACACTTGCACGAAAAGAGAGAAGAAAGTGGAACGACTTCCTAGCTTCCTGAGGATTAGATGTGGACGTCAACACACCCATTCACAAGAGTCTAGTCCATATTCTGCTCTTGTACTGGGAGACCGGTAACCTGAACTTTGATACCAATTTGTCACGACCCAACCCATCGGGACGTGCGAGCACCTACTCTAACACCTAAGTAGGAGAACCCTCATATCCCAATAGTTAAAACATGCGGAAAATTAAATAAAACGGAGATAAATGAAATAACAAGGTTTTATAAATAAGAACCTTTAAAACAATTTTGGGTTAAGACTTGTCTAAACAGGTACAAGAGCTACTAAGAGTACAAATTGGACACAATTAATAAAAGACACAGCTCCTACCATGCGGAAGGAAAAGTAGAAGGTGCTGGAGACTTCTTCATCTTCATCTAAGGAAACATCACCAACCATCCAGACTATGTCAAAAAGACATAGCAAGAGTAGCAGTAGTACAAACTACACGTATTGGTAGGCATCATCGGTCAACCCGATGCCCACCACATAACATAAGAAAACAACCAGCAAGAACATGCAATAACCCACTCGCTTCTCCACCTTTACCCTCTCTTGAAAACCTCGGAATTACACTAGTACTCTAACTAAATAAACACCCTCTCGGTCAACCTACTTACTAGGTTCTTGATCATCGCCTAAACATTCTAACACATAGAATAGTCCCGAATAAAATTACAAGCATTCCGACTAACCACTCCGGTCATACCCTTACTTCTTCTTCATATTACCCCAACAAGGCCACATAGTACATTACGTCAAGCTTTCTAACCCCTAAACACAATTCCTTTTCTCCAAACTAAAATCCACCTAAGCACTTACATCACGTACACTACCCCCACTCTTCGCCATTACAACACCCAACACCCTTTACTCAGACATTAAAAATTCTTGAAACGTGGACTCCCCACCTACCGTATCACATCCCGATTGGGTTTGCCCCTTCCGATTCATTCAACATCAAGGTACATATCAAGTTTGCCCACCATAGAAGAACAATCAAACACAAGTCCTCATAACCATATAATAACTCCGGAAACATAATATCAATTATCATTACGAACAAGGTACAGTTTCACAATTCTCAAGGCATACAATTATATCAAATCATTGGTCCTCTCAGGGAACCCAAACCCAAACTGTTAGCATACCAAAATGTGGTACATGATCCAATGTTTATGTAGGAACGTGGCAATCAATCCCATATTTATGCCGGAACGTGGCAACCGATCCAAGTTAGTGTGTAGGAACGCAACACCCGATCCACAATCACAATCATAATGTATATCATCGCAATCATATAACAAGGGTGATTCGTAGCATATAGTTCTTCGTTTATACTTATTTACATTAGGGGTGATCAACAAGCTTTGTTCACATACATGCATGTATTATAATGAAGCAAGAACAAACCCACAACACACAATCATAAAATCACAACCATTACCTACGAACTACTCATCGACGTATATCATATAAGCATTAATTCAACCATACTTAGCCCTACTTCATCATCTAAGGCTTCTTCCTAGGATTTGATCATATTTCGTTCAGTGCACGAAGGCCTACGCATAAATCCTATCGTTGATTTACATATATTACACAGTGGGCACAAATTTATAACTACTCAATTCATAAAACCTAGCCTACCTGGGAGGCAAGCAGTTGCACGGAGTTTTAGGCTTCGAAACTTGTTTCCGGAACTCATGACCGTGATCTTCATCGGAAATCCGCAATCCATCGACATCCTTACGCTAGAAATATCTCTCTCAATTTTTCCAAATCTTGGAGCAGCTTTTTGGGGGTTTCTAGGGTGTTCTAAAACTAATTTAGGTGTTTTTGGAAGGAGTAAATAAGAATTCACGTTATTTACATTATGTCTTTCCTATTCCTCTCTGGTGCCAACTTACCTCCCCCTGGCGCCGCCGCTCTAGCGGTACTGGCCCGCCCTGGCGGGACAGTGGTCTAGATTTTCTTGAATTTTTGTTTTCCCTAAATAACGATGGTTTGGGTCCTTACAAAATCAGTGATAGACCAAGCTCAAGACTTTATAGTGATTGTTGGATAGCTTAGGTCCGAGGAGGTAAAAATTGGAGATAACCTTATTGTTTGTGGTATAGTAGATAAAATTCCACCTTCTTGGAAGGAATTTCAAAAAACTATGCGCCACAAACAAAAGGAAACCTCCCTTGAAACCTTGATAATGAAAATCCGCATGGAAGAAGAGGAAAGGGGCCAAGATGCACTTTTACAAACAGAAGAGAACAACATCACAATAAAGGTAAATTTAATTACTCCAAATAATGCTACTCCTGAAACTCACAAAAATACTTCTTTGAAGCCTAAGAAGAAAAAATTTAAGAAAAATAATGGTAGACCTCCCAAGAAAAATAATGGTGAAAATAACCAAGCACAAAATCAACAAGTTCAAGATAAGGGACCGTGCTTTGTTTGTGGCAAGAGTGGGCATATTGCTCGATTTTGCAAATTTCGAAAACGTGGTCCTAAACCTCAGGCAAATATTACCGAAGAACCTTTTGTGGCGGTGATTACCGACATAAACATGATTGAGAGTGTTGATGGATGGTGGACTGATTTTGGTGCAAACCGTCATGTCTATTATGACAAAGATTGGTTTAAAAAATATACTCATTTTGAGGAGCCCAAAGCCATCATGCTTGGTGATTCTCACACAACTCAAGTGCTTGGAACGGGAGATGTCGAATGTGTTTTACTTCTAGAAGGGTATTAACTTTGAAAAATGTACTTTATACTCCTTCCATGAGAAAAAAATTGATGTATAATTTTCTTCTTAATAAAGCAGGCTTAAACAGATTATTGAATCTGATCAATATGTAATTGTGAAGAAGGGTATTTTTGTGGGGAAGGGGTATGCTTGTGATGAAATGTTTAAACTGAATGTTGAAATGAATAAAGTTTCTACTTCTGTTTATATTCATTCTTCTACCAATTTTTGGCATGCTCGTTTGTGTCATATTAATAACCGTTATGCTGGAATCATGAGTAGTTTAGGATTAATCTCAATGGTTAAAAAGAATTTTGAAAAGTGTGAGGCTTGTAGTAAAGCCAAAATTACTAAAAAGTCTCATTTACAAGTTGAAAGAAAAACTGATTTGTTAGAATTAGTTCATACTGATATTTGTGAACTTGGTGGAATTTTAACTCGTGGAGGTAATAGGTACTTTATCACTTTCATTGATGATTTTCTAAGTTTACATATGTTTACTTGATGAAAAATAAAAGTGATGCTTTTGAAATTTTTAAAACTTATCTCCATGAGGTTGAAAATCAGTTTGGAAGAAAAATAAAAAGAATTGGAAGTGATAGAGGCCGTGAATATGAGTCAAATGAGTTTAATTCTTTTGTTAGATCATTGAGAATAATTCATGAAACTACTCCTCCTTATTCTTCTTCATCTAATGGTTTAACGAAAAGGAAAAATAGAACTTTGGTTGAATTGACTGATGCCATACTTATTGAGTCACATGCACCTTTAAATTTTTGGGGTGAAGCTATTTTGACTGCTTGTTATGTGTTGAATCGTGTGCTTCATAAAAAGTAAAAAATTGACACATTTTTGTATTGTGGAAAGGTTACAAGCCAAGTTTGGGATATCTAAGAATTTGGGGTTGTCTAGCCTTTGTGAGGATAATGGATCCCAAGATTACAAAATTGGGTAATAAAGTTACTACTTGTGCTTTTCTTGGTTATGCTTCAAATAGTACAGCGTGTAGATTTTTTAATCTTGAAGATAATATTGTGATAGAATCGGGTGATGCTATTTTTCATGAGAATAAATTTCCTTTTGATTCTAAAAATAGTGGGGGTCAAAGGATTGAACGAAATATTTTGTCACTACCTAGTTCTTCTACTTCTGCTTTAAAAAATAAGAAAATTGATGATTATGAGTTAAGAAGAAGTAAAAGAGCTAGAGTAGAAAAAGATTTTGGTCCTGATTTTTATGTGTTTAATGTTAGATATGACCCTCTCACTTTGAAAGAAGATAAATCTTCACATGACTCCATTTTTTGGAAAGAGGCTGTAAATGATGAAATGGAATCACTGATTTCTAATAAAATTTGGAAGCTAGTTGATTTACCATCGGGTTGTAAAACTATTGATTGCAAACGGGTCTTAAGAAAAAAGTTGAAACCGAGTGGATCTATTGATAAATGTAAGGCTAGACTAGTTGCAAAAAGTTTTAAACAACTAGAAGGCCTAGAATTTTTTGATAATTTTTCTCTGGTAACAAGAATTACATCCATAGGACTTTTAGTTGCTATGGCTGCAATTTTTG
>JAJOOS010014733.1:0-19154 GCA_029582725.1 Solanum chiquidenum | reverse complement strand
CTTGATTATGCTTATTGCTCATGGTCATTTAATTGCTTCCGCGACCAAGGATGTGTAATGATACGCTATGAGGCTTGTTTGGGGTTCCTTCGGGTTCCCCATTCGCCGGTCACGTCTAGGCCCTAGGCTTGGGTCGTGACACCCTCCCTCTGTTTACCAAACCCCTCCCCCTGTCTACCAAACTCCCCCTTAAGTTTACCAAATTCCATCCTCTCATTACTGAAACGTCACCTCCAACTGTGCGAGCGTTCAGACAAACTACCAAACTCCTCCCCAGTATATCAACCTCCACCCCCATACTACTAAAATACCCCTCCAAACTACCAAGCTCCAAAGCCAAATTATCAAACCAATTCATACCCAATATATTAAGCCCCCAGTCCAAACGCTCCAAATTATCGTCAAATTCCTCCTCCTTATAAAGGCAATTACGATCCCCCCCGGTCCTAGATTTGAGAATAAGCTCGCTAGAAATTTCACTCCGCTCATTGAAAGCCGAACAAAGCTATTCGAGCGATTAACTGCGGCAGGATGTATTCATCTGGTGGGGCCCAAGCCGATTGACACTAGGTTAAGGTTTTACAAACCTGATTAGAGGTGCGCATATCACTCCAACGGTGTTGGACATGATACTGAGGAGTGTATCAACTTAAAACGCAAGATCCAGGACCTGATTGATCAGAAAATGGTCACTCTCCAGACAGTCGCACCCAATGTCAATAGTAATCCTTTGCCAAATCATGGAAGTGTCACTATCAACATAATAGAGACGAATGATGATTGGTGCGTGACAAAAGCAATAGTTTTGATCGCTCCTGATGAACTGGAAAGGGTTGTAGCTTTGTTGTGCATTAGAGAGAAGAAAGAGTTCGTGATTCTGACACCCGGGAAAGTTGTTGCCTTGGTGCCAAGAGAAATTCCCACCCAACCAAGGTTTGTTATTGAAACGGCTGCCACCCAGGGTATGACTAGATCCGGAAGATGTTACACACAAGAAGAATTAGCTCAGGGAGTGCAGAAGAAGGATCAGTCCAAAAGGCCAATTAGTGAAGCTGAAGCAGAAGAGTTCTAGAGAAAGATGCAACCCAAAGATTACTCGATCATGAAGCATCTGGACAAAACACTAGATCAGATTTCTGTTTGGGCCTTGCTGGTGAGTTCACAACTGCATAGGCAAGCTTTAATGAAGGCTTTAGATGACACTTATGTGCCCATGGGTACTAAAAGTGATAATCTGGCGACCATGATAATCCAAGTCGTTCGAGGACACCACATTAGTTTTTGTGACGAAAAGCTACCCTTTGAAGGCTTGATGCACAACAAAGCTCTACATGTGAGGGCTTTCGATGGAGAGCAAAGAGACACATTGGGTGCAGTGAACTTGGATATTCAGATGGGTCCTACAAAATTTAATGTGGAGTTTCAGGTGTTGGTTATCAATACCAGTTACAATTTGCTTCTGGGAAGACCGTGGACCAATATGGCCAGGGTTGTGCCTTGTACCCTCCACCAATTGATGATAGTTTATGTGGGAGATTCTCTAACCGACAACCACCACTATGAGCATAAGTGGTGATACAACGTCTTGCCCACGCTGCCAGAATTGTCCTATACTTTGCCGTCATATAGAACGCTTAACTTAGTGGATCCACTAGTCTATGCTAAACGAACCTTAAGGAGTCATCTAAAAAGTATGATCATTTACTACCCATGATAGCTACATGGTTTATGAAGACTTGAGTTAATATGAACTCGCATCCCCATATCGGTGCTCAATACTACTCCCAAAATATACTTAGCTCATATGTTTTTAAAACAAACTTCTTTCTTTGGTTAGAGATAATTACTCAAAACTTAGCTTAAAAGTTCTCTTGGAATCGATGTTCCCTTTTCTTGCTCAAATGTGAAAACATTTATAAACTCTTTGGGAATACTTAGTTCCCTTATAGATTTTTGAGAAATGAACTCAACTCTTTACTCTTTGCTTAACTTGAAACTTAAGTCTTAAAACAAATTTAAAACAAAGTTAAAACATTCGTTAAAGACTTTTGAAAACTTTATAAACTTTGCTTTGACTTGCTTCTTAACTTCTAGACTTGACTCTTAACTTCTCTTGACTTTGATTCTAACTTTCCTTGAATTGGAATATGGATTCAAGGTTCATGATCTCATGTTTATGGATGATTTCATGATGTTTAGATGTACCTTAGAGTGTTTGAATCAGCTAGAAAGCATAGGTACATTGCTAGGGAACAAGTATGAAAAGGTGGGCAAGAAACAGGGAGAACTGGCGTCCCTGGCGCTCTGAGAGGTGCAAGGACCAGCCCTCAAACTTCAGAGCACATGTTGGGGCGTACTGGCTAGCGCGTCACCCCAAGGGGTAAACTTCAGATCCCCTTTTGGGGTGCCCTGGCTGGCGCGACGTCCCACCCCCTTCCCTAGGTGTTTGACGACTTTTCTTTTATGTTTTTCAACTCTAAACACTCTAAACTTCAATGGTTCTTTCTCCAAACACTTAGGATCATTTATACCCCCAATATATGATAGATTCAAACTAAAATTTCACCCGAAAACATGAATCAAATCGCAAGAAACTTCAATCAACACACCTCACAAGAATTCAAGAAAAACCTTCAACAATGTTCATCAAGAACTCAATTTCTAAACTTTCAAAGACTTAAATTCGCTGAATTAAATCATTATTGGCGCGTGGGTGAACTAACCCAACGCTATGTGATCTCACATACCATTTAGGGATCACCCCCGATTAAATCCACAAGCTATCCTTGACGAAATCGATTAATCTTGAACGTTCCTCTCCTTTCTCCTCTTTTCTCCTCTTCTCCAAGCCCTAGCGTGAAATTCACTTTTCTAAAACTGACTAAAATCTGACTTTACCCCAATTAAATTCCTAAAAAAGAATTAGAATAATTAGGTAAGGAAAAGACTAAATTACCCTTCCAAAATCCGGATTAGACTTTCCTTAATCCAGTAGCCCAACTTTCAAAGGGAATAACGTACTCATACGAACTCAGAATCGTGCAAACTCGGCAGCGTTGGAAAGATCATTCCTAGATATTTCCAACCATATCTGGAAGTACACCTAACTCATCTTGAGCTAGGAGTTATGGCCATTTGAAATTGACCAAAACTTAACTTTTCCTAACTTAAACAAAAAAATCCAGATTTTTTTCTTTCCAAAAATGACTATTTCCAAATATTATCTTCTTCCTAGTTATTTCAAATTGCGAGATGTTACAATAATTAGTTCATAAATTCTATAAATCAAGATTCCTAAAGTTCACAACCTAAAGTTTAAAACCCTACCATAATTCAAGATTTCTAAAGTTCACAACTTAAAGTTCTAAAATACCACAATAATTCAAGATTTCTAAAGTTCTAAAATCCTACAATAATTCAAGTTCTCTAAAGTTCACAACTTAAAGTTCTAAAATCCTACAAAAATCAAGATTTCTAACACTCACAACCTTTTAAAGTTCTAAAATTGTACAAAAATTCAAGTTCTCTAAAGTTCACAACCTAAAGCTCTAAAATCCTACAAAAATTCAAGTTCTCTAAAGTTCACAACTTAAAGTTCTAAAATTCCACAAAAATTCAAGTTCTCTAACATTCACAACTTAAAGTTCTGAAATCCTAGAAAAATTCAAGTTCTCTAAAGTTCAAAACTTAAAGTTCTAAAATTCTACAATAATTCAGGATTTCTAAAGCTCACAACCTTATAAAGTTCTAAAATCCTACAAAAATTCAAGTTCTCTAAAGTTCACAAATTTATGTTCTAAAATCCTACAATAATTCAAGATTTCTAAAGTTCACAATCTAAAGCTCTAAAATCGTACAAAAATTTAAGTTCTCTAAAGTTCACAACTTAAAGTTCTAAAATCCCACAAAAATTCAAGTTCTCTAAAATTCACAACTTAAAGTTCTAAAATTCCACAATAATTCAAGATTACTAACGTTTCACAATTTAAAGTTCTAAAATCCTACAAAAATTCAAGTTCTCTAAAGTTCACAACTTAAAGTTCTAAAATTCTACAATAATTCAAGATTTCTAACGCTCACAACCTTATAAAGTTCTAAAATTGTACAAAAATTCAAGTTCTCTAAAGTTCACAAATTTAAGTTCTAAATCCTACAATAATTCAAGATTTCTAAAGTTCACAACCTAAAGCTCTAAAATCCTACAAAAATTCAAGTTCTCTAAAGTTCACAACTTAAAGTTCTAAAATCCCACAAAAATTCAAGTTCTCTAAAATTCACAACTTAAAGTTCTAAAATTCTACAATAATTCAAGAGTACTAACGTTTCACAACCTAAAGTTCTAAAATCCTACAAAAATTCAAGATTTATAACGCTCACGACCTTCTAAAGTTCTAAAATTAGTTATACATAAACTTCAAATCCAAAAATTAGCTAGTTATATTCAAGTTCTAAGTTCAAGTTCAATAACAAAATTAAAGTTCATAACTAATTTCTAAACTTAGTTATATATAAACTTCTAATCCAAGAATTAGTTATATTCAAATTCTAAGTTCAAAATCTAACTTCAATTCATCTAATTTCAATTCATCAAACTTCAAATTAACACTTCACTAACTAACAATCAATCAAATTAAAAAAATCTCAATTCACACGTACTAAAATAAAAAAACCCTAAATCATTCACTAACTACTAACAATCAATCAAACTAGTACTAAAATAAAAAAAAACCTAAATCATTCACTAACTAACTAATAATCAATCAAACTAGTACTAAAATAAAAAAAAACCTAAATCATTCACTAACTAACAATCAATCATTCAAACTAACAATCAATAAAGCACAATTTCAATACACTAATTAACAAAATCAAATCTAACTCAAATTGAAAAAATTAAAAATAATTTCATGAAACCCTAACCTTAAATTAAAGGAGAAAGAGACAATGGAGAGACAATGAAGTAGCATGGGTCGTCGTCGACAGCTGCGGTGGCGTTGTCGGCAGCAGCGGACATCGTCGAGGGTGGTGGAAATCTTAGAGAGAATGAAGAGAAAAGGAAGAGAAGGAGAAGGAAAAATAGGGAAATTTCGCGTCTGGTCTCAAAGATATTTTAAGAAAAGCGACATACTGCGTCTCTTTGTTCGTCGCTTTTTTTAAAATAGTTGACCAAAAAGCGACGGACTAAGAGACGTTGTCCGTCATATTTCTTAAATGTTTGACTAGTCATTTTGACCTAAGAGCGACGGACTTAGAGTGTCGTCCGTCGCTCTTTAAAAAAAATAGTTAATCAATTAAAATTAATTAAAAGCGACAGACAGCTTGGTTAGTTTTTAATATATAAATAATTATTTTAAATAAAAAGCGATGGACTGCGTCGCTACCTATATAAAGTAATTATTTATTGATTATATATATATTTGATGCAAAAATCTGCGAAAAAAAGCAACGGACTAAGAGATGTCGTCCGTCGCATTATGTAAAATAATTTTAAAATATTTTTTTTATTTAAAAGCGACGGACGGTGTGTCAATTGGCGTTGCTTTTTGGAGCGATGCTGTCCATCACTTTTTGGCAGTTTTTTAGTAGTGATTGGTGCAAGTAAAAAAAAATGGAGTCATTTTTTGTATTGTTTATGTGTGTTTTTTTATTTTTTGACCATTTTGGGGTATTTACGTAATATTCAGTCATTTTCAAGAAGTTACGAAAAGAAGTAAAGTTCTGTTTTGTTATTCGTCACGATATTCTAAGGTCATTGGTTCAAGTAAAAAAAAAATTGAGGCTTTTTTTGTATTGTTTATGTGTGTTTCTTGATTTTTTGGCCATTTTGGAGCATTTACGTAACATTCTGCCATTTTCGGGCAATTACAAAAAGAAGTAAAGTTTTGTTCTGTTATTCATCACGATATTCTAAGGTCATTGGTCCAAGTCGAAATTTTTTTGAGAGATTTTTGTATGGTTGATGTGTGTTTCTTGATTTTTTAGCCATTTTGGGGCATTTACGTAATAATCAGCCATTTTCGGTCTGTTACGAAAAGAAGTAAAGTTCTGTTTTATTATTTGTCACGATATTCTAAGGTCATTGGTTCACATAAAAAAATGAGGCATTTTTTGTATTATTTATGTGTGTTTCTTGATTTTTCGACCATTTTGGGGCATTTACGTAATATTCATCCATTTTCGGGCAGTTACAAAAAGAAGTAAAGTTTTGTTCTGTCATTCGTCACGATATTCTATGGTCATTGGTGCAAGTCGAAATTGTTTTGGGGCGATTTATTATTGTTTATGTGTGTTTCTTGATTTTTCAGCCATTTTGGGAAATTTACATAATATACGGCCATTTCGGGCAGTTACGAAAAGAAGTAAAGTTTTGTTCTGTTATTCGTCATGATTCTAAAGATATTGGTGCAGGTCAAAAATAAATTGCGGCATTTTTTGTATAGTTTAAGTGTGTTTATTGATTTTTCGGCCATTTTGAGGAATTTACATAATATTTGACAATTTTCGGGCAGTTACGAAAAGAAGTAAAGTTTTGTTCTGTTATTCGTCACGATATTCTAAGGTCTTTGATGCAATTCAAAAAAATATGTGCCATTTTTTGTATTGTTTATGTGTGTTTCTTGATTTTTCATCAATTTTGGGGAATTTACGTATTATTCGACCATTTTCAGATAGTTACGAAAAGAAGTAAAGTTTTGTTCTATTATTCTTCATGATATTCTAAGGTCATTGGTGCAAGTCAAAAAAAAATTGAGGAGTTTTTTGTATTGTTTATGTGTGTTTCTTGATTTTTCAGCCATTTTAGGGCATTTACGCAATATTCGATCATTTTCAGGCAGTTACGAAAAGAAGTAAAGTTCTGTTTTGTTATAGGTCATGGTATTCTAAGTTCATTGGTGCAAGTCAAAAAAAATTGAGGCATTTTTTGTATTGTTATGTGTGTTTCTTGATTTTCTGGCTATTTTGGAGAATTTACGCAATATTTGGCCATTTTCGGGCAGTTATGAAAAGAAGTAAAGTTTTGTTCTATTATTCATCATGAAACTCTAAGGTCATTGGTGCAAGTCAAAAAAAAATTGAAGCATTTTTTGTATTGTTTATGTGTGTTTCTTGAGTTTTCGATCATTTATGTAATATTCGCCAACTTTCGGGCAGTAACGAGTAGAAGTAAAGTTTTATTCTATTATTTCACGAAATTCTAAGGTCATTGGTGCAAGTCAAACTTTTTTTGAGGCATTTTTTTGTATTGTTTATGTGTGTTTCATGATTTTTTGACCATTTTGGGGAATTTACGTAATATTCAACCATTTTAAGGTAGTTACGAAAGGAAGTAAAGTTTTGTTTTTTTATTTGTCACGATATTTAAGGTCATTGGTGAATGTCAAAAAAAATTGAGGCATTTTTTGTATTGTTTATGTGTGTTTTTTGATTTTTCTGCCATTTTGGGGCATTTACGTAATATTTGACTATTTTTGGGTAGTTACGAAAAGAAGTAAAGTATTGTTTTTTATTTGTCACGATATTTAAGGTAATTGGTGAATGTCAAAAAAAAATTGAGGCATTTTTTGTATTGTTTATATGTGTTTCTTGATTTTTCGGCCATTTTGGTACATTTATGTAATATTTGCCAATTTCGGACAGTTACGAAAAGATGTAAAATATTTTCCTGTTATTCGTCACGATATTATAATGTCATTAGAGCAAGTCAAATTTTTATTGAGGTATTTCTTCTATTGTTTATGTGTGTTTCTTGATTTTTCGGCCATTTTGGGGAATTTACGTAATATTTGAAAACTTTCAGGCAGTTACGAAAATAAGTAATGTTTTGTTCTATTATGCGTCACTATATTCTAAGGTCATTGGTGCAAGTTGAATTTTTTTTGAAATGTTTGTTGTATTGTTTATGTGTGTTTCTTGATTTTTCGGCCATTTTGGGGTATTTACGTAATATTCAGCCATTTTTGGATAGTTACGAAAAGAAGTAAAGTTTTGTTCTATTATTTGTCACCAAATTCTAAGGTCATAGGTGCAAGTCAAAAAAAAATCTGGCGTTTTTTGTTTTGTTTATTTGTGTTTCTTGATTTATCGGCCATTTTGGGGCATTTACGTATTATTCGGCCATTTTCAGGCAGTGATGAAAAGAAGAAAGGTTTTGTTCAGTTATTCATCACGATATTCAAAGGTCATTGGTGCAAGTTGAATTTTTTTTGAGGAGTTATTTGTATTGTATATGTGTGTTTCTTGATTTTTTGGCCATTTTTTGGCATTTACGTAATATTCTTTCATTTTCGGGCAATTACGAAAAGATGTAAAGTATTTGTTCTGTTATTCGTCACAATATTCTAAGGTCATTGGTGCAAGTCGAAATTTTTTTGAGGTGTTTTTTGTATTTTTTTTATGTGTTTCCAAATTTTTTGGCCATTTTGGGGAATTTATGTATATTCGGCCATTTTTCGGGCATTTACGAAAAGAAGTAAAGTTTTGTTCTGTTATTCGTTACGATATTCTAAGGTCATTGGTGCAAGTCGAAATTTTTTTGAGGTGTTTTTTGTATTATTTATGTGTGTTTTTCTATTTTTCGACCATTTTGGGGCATTTACGTATTATTCGATCATTTTTGGGCAGTTACAAAAAAAGTAAAGTTTTGTTCTGTTATTCGTCACGATATTCTAAGGTCATTGGTGCAAGTTGAAATTTTTTGTGTCGTTTTTTGTATTGTTTATGAGTGTTTCTTGATTTTTCCGCCATTTTGGGGCATTTACGTAATATTCGGCCATTTTCCGACAGTTATGAAAAGAAGTAAAGTTTTGTTCTGTTATTCGTAACGATATTCTAAGGTTATTGATGCACGTCAAATTTTTATGAGGCATTTTTTGTATTGTTTATGTGTGTTTCTTGATTTTTCGGCCATTTTGTGGCATTTACGTACTATTCGGCCATTTTCGGGTAGGTACGAAAAGAAGTAAAGTTTTGTTTTGTTATTCATCACGATATTCTAAAGTTATTGGTGCAAGTCAAAAAAACTTTGAGGCATTTTTTGTATTGTTTGTGTGTGTTCTTTGATATTTCGGCCATTTTGGGGCATTTACGTAATATTCGGCAATTTTTGGGTAGTTATGAAAAGAGGTAAAGTTTTATTCCGTTATTCATCACGATATTATAAGGTCATTGGTGCAGGTCGAAATTTTTATGAGGCATTTTTTGTATTGTTTATGTGAGTTTCTTGATTTTTCGGTCATTTTGGGGTATTTACTTAATATTCGGCCATTTTCATGAAATTACGAAAAAATTTAAAGTTTTGTTCTGATATTCGTCAAGATATTCAAAGGTTGGTGCAAGTCAAAAAAAAATTGAGGCATTTTTTGTATTGTTTATGTGTGTTTCTTTATTTTTCGGCCTTTTACGTAATATTTGGCCATTTTCGAGCATTTATGAAAAGAAAGAAAGTTTTGTTCTGTTATTAGTCACGATATTCAAAAGTCATTGTGCAAGTCGAATTTTTTTTGCATTATTAATTTGTGTTTCTTGATTTTTTAGCATTTTGGGGGATTTACTTATTATTAGGCCATTTTTAAGCAGTTACGACAAGAAGTAAAGTTTTGTTCTGTTATTCGTCACGATATTTTAAGGTCATTGGTGCAAGTCTAAATTTTTTTGAGTTTTTGTATTGTTTGTGTGTTTCTTGATTTTTTGGCCATTTACGTAATATTAGGCCATTTTCGAGCAGTTATGAAAATAAGAAAAATCTTTTTCTGTTATTCGTCATGATATTCAAAGTTCATTGGTGCAAGTCGATTTTTTTTGAGGCATTTTTTGTATTGTTTAAGTATGTTTCTTGATTTTTTGGACATTTTCGGGCATTATACCTAATATTCGGCCATTTTTGGGCAATTACGAATAGAAGTAAAGTTTTGTTTTGTTATTCGTCACGATATTCTAAGGTCATTGGTGCAAGTCAGAATTTTTTTAGGCATTTTTTGTATTGTTTATGTGTGTTTCTTGATTTTTCGGCCATTTACGTAGACCATTTTCGGGCAGTTATGAAAATAAATAAAGTTTTAATTTGCTATTCGTCACGATATTCTAAGGTCATTGGTGCAAGTTGAAATTTTTTTGAGGCCTATTTTGTATTGTATATGTGCGTTTCTTGCTTTTTCGGCCATTTTTGGGCATTTACGTAATATTCCGCCATATTCGGGCAGTTACAAAAAGAAGTAAAGTTTTGTTCTGTTATTTATCAGGATATTCTAAGGTCATTGGTGCAAGTTGAAATTTTTTAAGGCCATTTTGTATTGTTTATGTGTGCTTCATGATTTTTTGGCCATTTTGGGGCATTTATGTAATATTCCGCCATTTTCGGACAGTTACAAAAAGAAATAAAGATTTGTTCTGTTATTCGTCACGATATTTTAATGTCATTGGTGCAAGTAAAAAAATATTGAGGCTATTTTTTGTATTGTTTATGCGTGTTTCATGATTTTTCAGCCCTTTTGGGGCATTTACGTAATATTTCGTCATTTTCGGGAAGTTTGGAAAAGAAGTAAAGTTTTGTTTTGTTATTCGTCACGATATTTTAAGGTCATTGGTGCAAGTTGAAATTTATTTAAGGCATTTTTTGTATTATTTATGTGTGTTTCTTGATTTTTTGGCCATTGTGGGGCTTTTACGTAATATTCGGCCATTTTCGAACAGCTACGAAAAGAACTAAAATTTTGTTCTGTTATTCGTCACGATATTCTAAGGTCATTGGTGCAAGTCAAAAAAATTTTGAGGTGTTTTTTGTAATGTTTATGTGTGTTTCTTGATTTTTCGGCCATTTTGGGGCATTTACATAATATTCAGCCATTTTCAGGCAGTTACGAAAAAAAGTAAAGTTTTGTTCTGTTATTCATCACGATATTCTAAGGTCATTGGTGCAAGTAAAAAAAAAATTGTGGCATTTTTTGTATTGTTTATGTGTGTTTCTTGATTTTCGGCCATTTTAAGGCATTTACGTAATATTCGGCCATTTTCGGGCGGTTACGAAAAGAAGTATAGTTTTGTTCTTTTATTCGTCACAATATGCTAAGGTCATTGGTGCAAGTCAAAAAAAAATTGAGGCGTTTTTTTTATTGTTTATGTGTGTTTCTTGAATTTTTGGCCATTTTTGGGCATTGTAATATTCGGTCATTTTTGGGTAATTACGAAAAGAAGTAAAGTTTTGTTCTGTTATTCGTCACGATATTCTAAGGTCATTGGTGCAGTCGAAATTTTTTGGAGGCATTCTTTATATTGTTTATGTGTGTTTCTTGATTTTTCGGCCATTTACGTAATAGTAGACCATTTTGTTATCCGTCACGATATTCTAAGGTCATTGGTGCTAGTCGAAATTTTTTTGAGGCGTTTTTGTATTGTTCATGTGTGTTTCTTGATATTTCGGCCATTTACGTAATATTAGGCCATTTTTGGGCAGTTACGAAAAGAAATAAAGTTTTGTTCTGTTATTCATCACGATATTCTAAGGTCATTGGTGCAAGTCAAAATTTTTTTGAGGCGTTTTACGTATTTGTTTATGTTTGTTTCTTGATTTTTCGCTCAATTTGATGAATTTACGTAATATTCGGCCATTTTCGGTTAGTTACGAAAATAAGTAGAGTTTTGTTGTGTTATTTGTCACGATATTCTAAGGTCATTGGTGCAAGTAAAAAAAAATTGAGGCGTTTTTTCTATTGTTTGTGTTTCTTCATTATTCGCCCATTTTGGAGCATTGATGTAATATTCGGCCATTTTCGGGAAGTTACGAAAAGAAGTAAAGTTTTGATCTATTATTCGTCACGATATTCTAAGGTCATTGGTGTAAGTCAAAAAAAAATTGAAGCGTTTTTTTGTATTGTTTCTGTGTGTTTTCTTGGTTTTTGGGCCATTTTGGGGCATTTACGTAATATTCGGTCATTTTCAAGTAGTTACGAAAAGAATTAAAGTTTTGTTCTGTTATTCGTCACGATATTCTAAGGTCATTGGTGCAAGTCTAAATTTTTTTGAGGAGTTCATTGTATTGTTTGTGTGTTTCTTGTTTTTTCGGCCATTTTAGGGCAGTTACGAAAAGAACTAATCTTTTGTTCTATTATTCGTCACGATATTCTAAGGTCATTAGATCAAGTCAAAAAAAAATTGAGGCGTTTTTTGTATTATTTATATGTGTTTCTTGATTTTTCGGCCATTTACGTAATAATAGGCCATTTTGGGGCAGTTATGAAAAGCAATAAAGTTTTGTTCTGTTATTCGTCACGATATTCTAAGGTCATTAGTGCAAGTCTACATTTTTTGAAGCATTTTTTGTATTGTTTATATGTGTTTCTTGATTTTTCGGCCATTTTGGGAAATTTACGTAATATTCGGCCATTTTCAGGCAATTATAAAACGAAGTAAAGTTTTGTTCTTTTATTCATCATGATATTCTAAGGTCATTGGTTCAAGTTGAAATTTTTTTGAGGCGTTTTTTGTATTGTTTATGTGTGTTTCTTGATTTTTCGGCCATTTACGTAATATTCGGCCATTTTCGAGCAGTTACAAAACGAAGTAAAGTTTTCTTCTGTTATTCATCACGATATTCTAAGGTCATTGGTGCAAGTCGAATTTTTTTTGAGGCGTTCTTTGTGTTGTTTGTGTGTCTCTTGATTTTTCGGCCTTTTTGGGGCATTTACGTAATATTCTGCCATTTTCGGGCAATTACGAGAAGAAATAAAGTTTTGTTCTGTTATTCGTCATGATATTCTAAGGTCATTGGTGCAGGTAAAAAAAAAATTGAGGCATTTGTTGTATTGTTTATGTGCGTTTCGGTCATTTTCGGGCAGTTACGAAATGAAATAAATTTTGATCTGTTATTCTTCACGATATTCTAAGGTTATTGGTGCAAGTCAAAAAAATTTAGTCATTTTTTGTATTGTTTATGTGTGTTTCTTGATTTTTCGGTCATTTTGGGGCATTTACGTAATATTCAGCCATTTTCGGACAGTTACAAAAAGAAGTGTTTTGTTCAATTATTCGTCACGATATTCTAATGTCATTGGCGCAAGTCGAAATTTTTTCACTACAAAAAACACAGGTTTTAGCAACATGCAAAACCGTGGCTAAATAGTAACAAAACCGTGGCTGACTTTTTCACGGGCATTTTGCCACGGTTGATGGTGTGTCTATAACGGGCGTTGCCAGGAAATTAGCCACGGTTTAGGCGTCCATGGTAACATTTTGTTAGCCACGTTTTGATGTGAAAGTAGCCACGGTTGATCGTGGCGAAATATCACCACTGAAAATGTTCATAATTTATATTTACCACGGTTGAACTAATACACTTTTTTAATTAATAAAAACTACAATTATTTCCCAGCAATACCCTGCAACCAATGCATTATTTGATAGGCATCCATTAATACATTGACCATAATACACAAATCCTATGCTCAAGATGGTCTTTTTTATTAACTGGCCACATATCAATTCAACGAGAATCTAAGGTGCTTATTGAAGGAACTAAATATACATTGGCATCCATAAATATTTGAAGCACCAAGGCATATGGTATCTCTTTCAGAGTTTGTTTTCCTTCATTTGCCTTAAGCTCAACAATTCTCCTGAAAGATTCAAAAGCAACGATGCAACAAGTTAGACCTCACAGTAGTGATAAACTCCAATCATACAACGCATGTTAGATTCCTTATTTATGCCAACAATTAGATAAACTAATTTAAATAGATAGTTTTGTCCTAGGGAAACTCTTTATTAACTGAATATGATGTTCCATTTGTCATATCCAAGTGGATACATGGATTACAATGAACATGGGATTACACAGGTCAATCAAGGTTGGGGGTGCCTCCTAATTGAAAAAATCAGCTGCAGCAGGATGTAGACACACATTTACACAGTTGAATAAATGCACATTAAAGGCATAAAATTTGTAGGCTATCATATACGATGAAAACATATGTTAAACGGACAAAGAAATATCAGCAAGAACCCAACAAATTCCACAGAGAAATCCAAGATCAACAGTTTAACAGATGTCAAGAGGTAGTATCAGATATACACTTAGAATAAAGGAGAAAAAATGATATGAGTACGCATACATCTTTTTTTTTTTTATAAGATAGGCATATATCAATTTTTCTCAATTTGGAAGGAGAGGGCACTTTCTGTTCTCATCAGTCCCATCAAATGAGTGGAAGATATTGGTAAAACCATTCCGGAGGGCAGAAATTTTAGTTATATTTATTGTTATCAAAGGTTAAAAGCACCGAAAGAATAGTTGTCTTGTGAGATGCCAAACAATATGCAACACAATTGATAAGCATTGTACCTTGAAGAAATCATGTACATGTTCAACACCGAATGGTATGATGAGTAACGATCTGCAACAAATTCATTTAGCTGAAACTAAGCTCCCAAGAACTGCAAACCAGCAAATAAAACATATTAGGATTATAGGAGAGCACACACAATCAGTTCATATGTTAGAGACATAACACAAATTTTCAAAACAAGAAAGATGAGAGAATTACAAGGAAAAGAAAATGAAAAAGGATTAAATCCGCCAAATATTTAGTGAATAAGGAAAGCAACCTTGTAATCATATGTGTTTTAGATAAGCATGATTAGAGAACTATGCAAAAAAATTGATAATGTATTTTTAGGAAATTTGTTGCAGGCATGAACCACAATTGCAATAACATTGCATTTCAAGGAAAAGTTTTGTTTCAAATACCTTCAACCAACCTTGAGCTAAATGATGGCAACAAGTAGAAGGATGATCTAGTCATGAAACATGAATAAAAGAAAAGGGAGAAAAATAATTTTAGAATAACTGTAGAATCGGCACTATAATATACTACTCCCTCTGTTTTCATTTTATGTAACTTAGTTTAACGGGCCACAAAGTTGAAGGTGTGTATAACATATCAAAAGTACCCTATGAATCTCGTGGTCTTAAAAATGTTATGTCATTCTTATAAGGTAGTGTCATTAGGGATTAAATAGGATTCTTGGAATTAAAAACTTATTAAATACAAAAAAGTGACATTCTTTTTTAGACAAACTAAAAAGGAAAGTAAGCTACATAAATTGAAACAAAGGGAGTGTGTGTAATTTGAAATAATTGACACGACTCATTAGCCTAAAATGGTAGGTATATTTCAATATTACTAGTGTTTGAATTAAAAAAGCAATCTCAAATTACCAGAAAGCTCTAGTGACCAATTCTAACAATTGACAACATTGATGGTACTCCAATAATGTTCTTAGAGATTATACATTTTCAAGGTGACTGCTAAAACAAAATATAATCATTAGGCAGAACACTAGAGCAATCAAGTGGTATACTCCTGAATTCATCTCATTGTTTTAACAAGTAGATTTGATCAAGAGGCTCAAATTTAAGCTTCAAAGTATCCAACAAGATGTTAAACGCTAAGAACTTGTTTTCATCTTAGTTTCCACAAACATGAGCTCACACTTCACAGACATACACAAACAAAAAAATACAATATAAATCCATAGAGCTAAATCAAAATAACCATATCTAGGCTAGATTTCATATTTACTTAACTTGCTTATTGAGAAGCAACATACTACGTGAAACAAAAGAAAAACAGAGAACCATAATCGAGGATGAAACATGGGAACAACATGACACTTAACGCAATTGCAATTCAATAGTCGTACCAATTCAAGATATTTTTGTAAAATGATCATGCTGTGGAAATACGGGGAAAATGCTTCTCACTCATCTCATGTTATATTATTATAAGATATACACATTTTTTTTATCCTTGTGTATTCAAGTGTCACATTGATAATTTATACTATTGCATCGTAGGATGCAACTAAGATCAAATGAGGAAACAAACCTAAACATATATGTCCATTGCTTAAATGTGAGGATGCGATGGAGCTGGAGGGATGAAAACAACCTGCCAAGTCAACAAATAAAATGCTATACTGAAGATAAAATAAACTTTTAAGGAAAAAAATACTATCAGATAAACAAGCTAATGTTTTATACGATTAAATCATTCTAGACATCAAACAGCAAGCAATTAGGCCAATGAAAAAACACATGTATATTAATGTATTTCAGAATTTTCTGAAGTGTTTCCCAAAAGACAATCATACATTGTACAACCAATACCAGTGGTGTCACCTAACCGAGAAATCTGAGGCTCTAAAACTCTTAGTTATATTCAAAGTCTTCCTATACTTGGCAAGTTGATTTTCAATAAACATTGAACAATTAACGTTTATTTACCTTAGTGGAGCTTGAGAAACCAATCTCCTTTACGGTATTTTTAAAGAATCATAACAGAGCTTCAGAACTGGACCCAATTCATAATAGAGCAAAAGCTAAAATTTAACAATCAAGAAACCTTAATTAGTAAAAATATTCAAACAAAAAATGTAGAAATATGAACAATAAAACATCAAAAGTTATAGAAATTTTAGAGATTACAAAACATTAATTTTCTTTTGTATTCATGCACAAGGGGGAATTTGGCTTCCCAAAAGTTTCTTTACCCGAGATTTTTCAAATTTTTGTACAAAAAAAAAGCTCAAAGAAACCATTGAATATTGAACAAAACATTGAATTGAAACTCTTGGATAGCAAAGATTTGTTACATGAAAAAAGTGAATTTACCATTTCCGCTACTATCCGAAGCAAGGCTACAATTTTCCGCTACTGCTCGAACCATTCAAAAAAAATTGGAGTGAAGCAGCGATTTTGGGTGAAGCAACAATTAGTGTGATTTTGGGTGAAGAATTTTTTGGGTAAAACAGATCTGTGTCACTGTGTGATTTTGGATGAAGTAGGGTTTTGGGTGAAGTTCAATTTGGGTGATTCTCGATGAAAAAGAGTATTGGCTGATTTTGGTTGAAAAGAAATGGGGGCAAATGAAATAAAAAGTGAGGGAATGAAATTATACTACCCGCCTAATTTGCCCACGTAATTTTAGCGATGTTCTCTTGTTCGTAGGTAGAGCTATCAATATGGGTTAGCCCATTTCATCCGGACTAATCCATATAGGTTTTGATATTTTACGGGTCAGGTCAGGCTAGCCCATTTTTGGTGTGGGCTAGAAAATGTTCGGCCCAGCCCGCAAGTACGTGGGTTACAGGCTTGCCGAGCCAGCTCACTTTTTTAAAAATTATATTTTTTTAGGGCAAAGGACATAAATCACATACTTTAAAGGGAAAATTACGCGTATAAGTAAACATATACTAGTTAATTACTTAATATAGCTATAGTTTACCTTAATTATAATTCGCAACTTACTTTTAGCTATAATTACACAGCTTAGCTTCTTAGTTTTGTATAATTCGTGCATTTGTATAATTCAGAATTTGTATAATTTTTGTATAATTCAGAATTTGTATAACTATTTGCACTTCTGATGTTTGTAATTGTATAAATTTGTTATTTCGAGTTTATACAAAAATAACTGAATTATACAAATGTACCCGCGAATTATACAAACCTGTGAATTATACAATCCGCGAATTATACAAATGAGGCAGCTTAAACTATAGCTACAACTCGTAAATATGCAAACTATAGCTATGAAGCATAATTAAATATGCAAACTATAGCCAATATGACCATTTGTCCCTTATAAGTTTAAAATGACTGAAATCCCTCAAAAATTTAAAACACGGATACAATAATTCAGCACTGATACATTAAATATATGGCGCGGATACATTATTAATTAAAGGTTGGATATTTTTTTGTTGCGCTTTTAATGGAAAATAAAAATGGAAAATAAAAATTTGAATCCCATAAATCACGCCAAATCAGTTTCCGTAAAGTGATTCCCAAAAATAACAAATCAAATCAGAATTGAAAAGATTCAAATCGTGTTCATCTTCTGCTCTATTTCAACAAATCAATTCAGAATTGAAAGATTCAAATTGTGTTCATCTTCTTCTCTGTTTCAACGAAGAGGACTTCGACTGAGAATCAATTTTGTTGAAGTGAGTTTAATTGGATAGGTAATGAATATATCAATTTTGTTGAGGCATTCTGGAGTTTGGGAGAGTGAGATTAATTATGAAAGATACAAGAGTGATGGGATATTGGTTGGTGAAGATGTTTCCTTCATGAACCTAGTTTCAACAATTGCAGCTGAGTTGAATATTGATGAGTCGAGAAAAAAATATTGAAATACGATACATTGTAGAAGGAAACTCCTCTCCAATAAATATAAGGACTGATATGGGAGTAAGATTGTACGTAGAGGTGAAGAAACGCGAGATCGGATTTGGAATGTATCCCCTCTGTATTATTACAATTGATAAGGATGTTGTCGATATTGAAAATTTTGATGTGTCGACTGGTTCAATCGTCTGTGTTGAAGGTGCTGAACATGATACACTCGCTCTCAACTTGGTAGAATAAAAAAAATGGTGATTTGTGTTATATACCAGAGTTAGAGGTGACAAATTACATATTTGATACAAAAAGTACCGACGTGAAAGTGGATCAACTGTACAAAGATAAAGCCACTCTGATATCTGTAATGGCAAAATACAAAATAAAATATGGCTTTAATTTCAGAGTAAAGAGATCTGTAACAGGAGGTATGGAACTTTGTCTAGTATATTTCATGTGCTAATGTATCAATATATGATTGTTCTGATTAATGTATCGTTGAAATTTGTTGAAACAGTACGGAAATATTATTATCTAAAATTATGATACAATAACTGTGTTTAGTTTATTTCATATGATAATATATCAATATATGATTGTTTTGATTAATGTATCGTTAAAATTTGTTGAAACAGTACGAAAACATTACAAGCTGAAATTATGATACAATAATTGTGTCTAGTTTATTTCATGTGCTAATGTATCAATATATGATTGTTCTGATTAATGTATTGTTGAAATTTGTTGAAACAGTACGGAAAAGTTACAGGCTAAAATTATGATATAATAACTATGTCTAGTTTATTTCATGTGTTAGTGTATCAATATATGATTGTTTTGATTAATATATCGTTGAAATTTATTGAAATAGTACGGAAACATTACAGGCTAAAATTATGATACAATAACTGTGTCTAGTTTATTTCATGTGTTAATGTATCAATATATGATTGTTCTGATTAATGTATCGTTGAAATTT
>JAJOOS010014732.1:0-20037 GCA_029582725.1 Solanum chiquidenum | reverse complement strand
TATTTTAAAAAATCTTTACTAAATTGATTAATATACCGCGCGAAGCGCGGCTATGTTTTCTAGTGATGATATAGTTGTTGATGAAAATGATGAACAATCGGCTCAGGGTAACAAAATCATGTGTTTTATCTACTTCACGCTATATGGAATGATGCTTGTTGCAATCACTCCAAATTACCACATTGCTCTAGTGTCATGGACACTATTTGTTATTGTTGCAACGAAGATTCAATTGACTTGTAATACAAACTTATGGTTAATTTTGATAGTTTTTAAAACTTATGGGTATAAATCATATTTTTCTAAAAAAGTGAAATATATTTCCCAAATACTATGGCCAAACACATGGTGAAATTTCACCCAAATTTTCACCCAAATAATATTTGCCAAGAATATTTAGAAATCTATGGCCAAACGCTAGCTTAATATCATGGCGATACATTTATACAAAACTTCTACCTCGAGCACATGCAATAGAACTGTAGACAGTCAAGTCAAATCCAATCCACGAAAAAATTGATCTATGGACAGCGTCGTTATGGTAAAGGTCGTAATGCTAGAGGAATCATTACCGCAAGGCATAGAGGGGGAGGTCATAAGCGTCTATACGGTAAAATCAATTTTTGACGGAATGAAAAAGACATATATGGTAGAATAATAACCATAGAATATGACCCTAATCGAAATGCATATATTTGTCTCATACACTATGGGGATGGTCAGAAGAGATATATTTTACATCCAGAGGGGCTATAATTGGAGGTACCATTGTTTCTGCTACAGAAGTTCCTCTAAAATTGGGAAATGCTCTACCTTTGAGTGCGGTTTGAACTATTGATTTACGTAATTGGAAATAACCAATTAGGTTTACGACGAAACCTAGAAATCGATCACTGATCCAATTTGAGTACCTCTGCAGGATAGACCTCAACAGAAAATTGAAGAGTAATTGTAGAAAGTGAGTGAGTTCAGTAGTTCCTCATATAAAATTATTGATTCTAGAGATATAGTAATATGGAGAAGACAAAATTGTTTCAAGCACCGACAGAAGCGGAAGCACCCTTTCTTTCAATGAGTGTAGGACGGGTTATTCACATTGCATTTGATGGTCAGAGGCGAACTGAAAGTTAAGCAGTGGGAATTCTAAAGATTCCCCAGGGTAAAATAGAGATGTCTCCTACATTACCCATAATATGTGGAAGTATTGATGTAATTTTATAGAGTCATTCTGTCTGAATGCTACATGAAGAACATAAGCCAGATGACGGAATGGGAAGACCCAGGATGTAGAAGATCATAACATGAGTGATTTGGCATATATAGATTCATATATATACCCACCCATGTGGTACTTCATTCTACGATTTATATAAGATCCATATGTATAGATATCATCATCTACATCCAGAAAGCCGTATGCTTTGGAAGACGCTTGTAGAGTTTGGGAAGGGGTTTTGATTGATCAAAAGAAAAATCTACTTCAATCGATATGCCCTTAGGCACGGCCATACATAACATAGAAATCACACGTGGGTGCTCTAGCGAAACTGATTGCAAAAGAGGGGAAATCGGCCACATTAAAATTACCTTCTAGGGAGGTCCATTTGATATCCAAAAACTGCTTAGCAATAGTCGGACAAGTGGGGAATGTTGGGGTGAACAAGAAAAGTTTGTGTAGAGTCGCATCTAAGAGGAGTGGTTATGAACCCTGTAGACCATCCCCATGGGTGTGGTGAAGGGAGAGCCCCAATTGGTAGAAAAATATCTATAACCCCTTGGGGATATCTTGCACTTGGAAGAAGAAGTAGAGAAAGGAATAAATATAGTGATAATTTGATTCTTCGTCGCCGTAGTAAATAGGAGAGAAAATAGAATTTAATTATTCATTTTTACATAAACTTTACAAAAACAAATAGGAATAAACTTGTGACATGTTCACTAAAAAAAATCCCTTTGTAGCCAATCATTTATTAAAATAATTGATAAGCTTAACACAAAAGCAGGAAAAAATATAATAGTAACTTGGTCCCGGGCAACTACCATTATACCCACAATGATCGGTCATACTATTGCTATCCATACTGGAAAAGAGCATTTTCCTATTTATATAGCAGATAGTATGGTAGGCCACAAATTGAGAGAATTTGCACCTACACTAAATTTTAGAGGATATGCAAAAAGCGATAATAGATCTTGTCGTTAATATTAATAAAAAAATCTAGATGCTTATGATTCATTAGTAAGAGACAAACCTTATGCTAAAGAAGAAGAAAATAAAAGTATATGCTTTAGGTGAACATATATATATGTCTGCTGACAAAGCATGAAGAGTAATTGATCAAATTCGCGGACGTTCCTTTGAGGAAACGCTTATGATACTAGAACTCATGCCCTATCGAGCATGTTATCCCATTTTGAAATTGGTTTATTCTGCAGCAGCAAATGCTTTACAATATGGGTTCCAGCGAAACCAATTTAGTCATTAGTAAATTAAAGCCGAAGTCAATGAAGGTATTACTATGAAGAAATTGAAACCTCGAGCTCGAGGACGTAGTTTTCCGATAAAATGATCGACATGTATTATAACTATTGTCATGAAAGATATATCTTTAGATGATGAATATGGCGAGATGTCTTCGTTAAAAAACGAGATGGAAAAAAAATCTACAGATATGATATGCATAATCGGGGGGATTATGGGACAAAAAATAAATCCACTTGGTTTCAGACTGGGTACAACCCAAGGTCATCATTCCCTTTGGTTTTCACAACCCAAAAATTATTCGGAGGGTTTACAAGAAGATAAAAAAACAAGATACTGTGTCTATAATTATGTAGAAAAGAATATGAGAACGTCCTCTGGCATCGAGGGAATTGCACGTATAGAGATTCAAAAAAGAATCGACCTGATCAAGGTCATAATCATTTTGGGATTCCCAAAATTATTAATAGAATGTCGACCGCGCATAATCGAAGAATTACAAATGACCTTACAAAAAGAATTTAATTGTGTAACCCAAAAACTGAACATTGATGTCACAAGAATTGCAAAACATTACGAAAACCCTAATATTCTTGCAGAATTTATAGCTGGACAATTAAAGAATAGAGTTTCATTTCGAAAACCAATGAAAAAGGCTATTGAATTAACATAATAAGGGAATACAAAAGGAATTCAAATACAAATTGCGGAGCGTATCGACGGAAGAGAAATTTCATGTGTCGAATGGATCAGAGAAGGCAGGGTTCCCCTACAAACAATTCGAGCTAAAATTGATTATTGCTCTTATACAGTTCGAACTATCTATGGAATATTAGGCATCAAAATTTGGATATTTCTAGATGAGGATAGTTTAACTACTTGTCTTTCCCTTCTATCGAATGATTGAACAAAAAAAAAAGACAAATTCATTCTTTTTCTAATCAAGGGGAACGTTTCTAATTCTTAACTATGTAAGGTTGAATAAAAATTTGATTGACCATTTGATATAATTGCTATGCTTAGTGTGTTACTCGTTGGTTTTGTTAGGGTTAGGATTAAAAAATCCCAGCCCACATAGTATGAACTAAAAACTATAGAACTAATAGCCAACCCATCACTTCGCATTTTCTGGATCTGAAGAACTAATCAAGATATGATATATAGGACATATCTTTGTAACAACTAAAATTGTTTGCATAAACAAAAAAATCTGATTCTAAGTTGTAAAGCAAAATAGACAAAAAAAAAGATGTGGATAAACGGAAGGATGAGAGAAAGAGAGAAAAAAAATACCAATGATATAAAATTCCAATAAGTAAGGTCTATGAGTAATCTCATAAAAGGCAGTGTAATAAAGCATCAATACGCATTCATACCATACTAAAAAGAATCTTCTTATAGAAAGAGAAATAGAGCAAAAAATCAAGAGCTTCGAGCCAATAAAGACTGAGAAGATTGACTCAAGAACCAATTTGATTTTGAGTTCCATTGTAGAAGTCAGACCTAACCATTAAGTAAGAAGTGATGGGAACGACGGAACTTGTGAATGCAAAAGATTCTATTGAAAAAGGAATCTTAATGATTCACTAGTGGGATAACGAAACGAACCTGTGATTAATTCATGTACTCTGAGCTCTGAGAAGTCACGAGTTAACCCTACAAATGAAATAGGGATTGAAAGATTAAATATTCGCCCAAGAAAACATTTTTTATTGGAAAAATTTAGGACAATACAATAAAGGACAAAATACAAATTTGGTATAATAATACAATTTTTTTTATTTCTCTTTAGAAAACTACAAAGTTTAGTTATCTATTCAAACAAGATATACAAATTACTAATAGATTTAATGAAATCTCAAAGAAGCCCACGTTCAAGGTATTACTCAGTAAATACATATATATCTTAACTTAAGATTGACTATTCTAGATTACTTCAAATTTAATTTATTTGAATCCTTTTATTTGCGAGGATCTAGATTAGAAGAAACTCTCACATCCGATTCTGTAGTAGAGATGGAATTCAGAACCAACCATCAACTATAAGCCCAAAAGAACCAGATTAAGTAAACAACATAGAGGCAGAATGAAGCGAATATCTTATCGAGGTAATCGTATTTATTTCGGTAAATATGCTCTTCAGGCACTTGACCCTACTTGGATTACATCTCGACAAATAGAAGCAGGCCGACGGGCAATGACACGAAATGCACGTAGTGGTGGAAAAATATGGGTACGTATATTTCCAGACAAACCAGTTACACTAAGACCCGCAGAAACACATATGAGTTCAGGAAAAGGATCCCATGAATATTGGGTAGCTGTTGTTAAACCGGGGCGAATACTTTATGAAATGGGTTGAGTAACAGAAAATATAGCCAGAAGGGCTACTTCACTAGCAGCATCCAAAATGCCTATACGAACTCAATTCATTATTTCGTAATGTAATAGAAAAAAATGTAGAATGTCCTCGTAGATATGAATGAAAACCGCATTCTTCTTCTTTTTTAGACATTTTTTTTTTTGCCCTTTGCATTCAAAGAACGGATTCAAAAAATGATCCAACCTAAGACCCATTTAAATGTAGCGGATAATAGCGGGGATCCAGATTTGATGTGTATTCAAATCATAGGAGATAGTAATCGTCAATATGCTCATATTGGTGACGTTATTGTTGTTGTAATCAAAGAAGCAGTACCAAATATGCCCCTAGAAAGATCAAAAGTAGTCAGAGCTGTAATTGTGCGTACCTTTAAAGAACTCAAGCGTGACAATGGGATGATAATACGATATGGTGACAATGCTGGAGTTGTTATTGATCAAGAAGGAAATCCAAAAGGAACTCGATTTTTTGGTGCAATCGCTCGGGAATTGAGAGAATTAAATTTTACTAAAATAGTTTCATTAGCTCTCGAGGTATTATAAAATGAAATTGTGGTCTGTTTCGAGTGGGGTATTTGAAAGAAATAGATTAATTAGTAGATTTTGTCTCACGCATATATCTTTAATAATTCATATCATATACAAAAATAAATATGTAAAAAACACGTTGATTATATCAAATTTGGAGACCCCAATAATTTTAGTTCATCATGGGCAAGGACACTATTGCTGATATTAATAACTTCTATACGAAATATTGATATGGATCGAAATAGGGTGGTTCGAATAACATCTACTAATATTACCGAAAATATTGTTCAAATACTTTTACAAGAGGGTTTTATAAAAAATGTGAGAAAACATCGAGAAAACAACAAATACTTTATGGGTTTAACCCTGCGACATAGAAAGAATAGGAAAAGAACCTATAGAAATATTTTAAATTTAAAATGAACCAGTCAACCTGGTCTATGAATCTATTCATATTATCAATAAATTCCACAAATTTTAGGTGGAATGGGGATTGTAATTCTTTCTACTTCTCGAGGAATAATGATAGACCGAGAGGCTCGACTAGAAGGAATAGGTGGAGAAATTTTGTGTTATATATGGTAACGCTTTATAATATGCAAATTGGATTCGAAACTTCCTATTTGCGAAAAAGAAAAATAAGGGGGGAGAGTTGTCTAATATCTTTCGCATTATTTGATACCTCATAAGAACTTTGTTTTATATAGATACTGCCATGAGATAGAGTGAAAATTAAAGTAAGTCCTTACGATTCAACCAAAGGGCATATAATTTATCAACTCCACAACAAAGATTTGAAGGATTAGGTTTTCAACTTCACCATTCCTTTCGTGGGAATACAATTCGAGATGAAAAATTTCTAGAAACTTGTTTTCTTACAAGAAATAGATTCAACATTAAGGTAAGGAATGATAAATATGAAAATAAGAGCTTCCGTTCGTAAAATTTGTGAAAAATGTCGACTAATCCGTATGAGGGGGCGCATTATAGTAGTTTGTTCCAACTCGAGACATAAGCAAAGACAGGGCCAATCAAACTTTCTAGAAGTGCCAATGTACAAATAAAGAATCCGTTTTGACATGAAATGGATATATCAATATATCTCTGACTCATATTTACGAGATGATAAAATATGGCAAAAGCTATATCGAAAATTAGTTCACTTCGGAATGGACATATTAGTTCACGTAAGTGTGCACGTAGAATACCAAAGGGAGTTATTCATGTTCAAGTAAGTTTCAATAATACCTTTGTCACTGTTACAGATGTACGGGGTCAAGTAGTCTCTTGGTCCTCAGTTAGTACTTCTGGATTCAAAACACCATTTTGCTGCTCAAACCGCAACAGCAAACGCTAACCGTACAGTAGTGGATCAAGGTATGCAAGGAGCAGAAGTCATGATAAAAGGTCCCGATCTCGGAAGAGATGCAGCATTACGAGCTATTCGTCGCAGTGGTATACTATTAACTTTCGTACGAGATGTAACTCTGATGCCGCATAATGGTTGTAGACCTCCGAAAAAAAGACGTGTGTACAACTGAACATTGAAAAAATCTCAAGAGAAATAAAAGATTCGATGATCTATTCAAATAATAGTTCTATGGTTCGAGAGAAAGTAACAGTATCTACTCGGACACTATAGTGGAAGTGTGTTGAATCAAGAACAGACAGTAAACGCCTTTATTATGGATGATTTACTCTGTCTCCACTTATGAAAGGCCAAGCCGACACAATAGGCATTGAGATGCGAAGAGCTTTACTTGGGGAAATAGAAGGAACATGTATCACACGTGTAAAATCTGAGAAAGTACCACATGAATATTCTACCATAACGGGCATTCAAGAATCGGTACATGAAATTTTAATGAATTAGAAAGAGATTGTATTGAGAAGTAATTTATATGGAACTTCTGACGCGTCTATTTGTGTCAAGGGTCCTGGATATGTAACTGCTCAAGATATCATCTTGCCACCTTATGTGGAAATCGTTGATAATACACAACATATAACTAGTTTAACGGAACCAATTGATTTTTGTATTGGATTACAAATAGAGAGAAATCGTGGATATCTTATAAAAACGCCACATAACTTTCAAGATGGAAGTTATCCTATAAATGGTGTATTCATGCTTGTTCGAAACACGAATCATAGTATTCATTCTTATGGGAATGAGAATGGGAATGAAAAACAAGAGATACTTTTTATCGAAATATGGACAAACGGAAGTTTAACTCCGAAAGAAGCACTTCATGATGCATCCCAAAATTTAATTGATTTATTTATTCCCTTTTTACATATGGAGGAAGACAACTTATATTTACAGGAAAATCAACACACGGTTCCTTTATCCCCTTTTACCTTTCATGATAAATTGGCAAAACTTCATAAAAATAAAAAAACATAGAAATCGATTTTTATTGACCAATCAAAATTGTCTTCCAGGATCTATAATTGCCTCAAAATGTCCAATATATATACATTATTGGACCTTTTGAATAACAGCCAAGAAGATCTTATGAAAATTGAACATTTTCGTAGCGAAGATATAAAACAGATATTGGGCATTTTAGAAAAATTATTTCGAAATTGATTTAGCAAAAAATAAGTTTTAAATCTATTGGACTTACTTAGTGAAAATGGATTGAAAAAGCAGAATTTAGCACAAATAATATATCATATATTAGAAATAAATTAATAATTAAATTGAATAGATGTATCTAGGGAGAATTCTCTTGGAAGAAACTATTCCCTAGACACACATGTCATGTTAGTTAACAATTGAATCAATTAAAAAGTTTAAAAATGACCTAAAGTTAGGGATTTATCAATAGGTAATGTTGCACCAATGCCCAACCAAAGGGCGACTGCGGTACCAATCAAAAAGACAGTCGTCGCTACTGGACGACGAAATGGATTTTGGAATTTATTAACATTCTCTAAAAAAGGTACTGTTAATAATCCCACAAGTACTGAAACCATTAAAAGAACCCCTAATAATTTATTGGGCACTGTACAAAGTATTTGAAATACAGGAAAGAAATACCATTTAGGTAACATTTCCAAAGGGGTTGCAAATGGATCCGCCGGTTCACCAATCATTGATGGTTCTAAAACGGCTAAGCCTATATTACATGCAATAGTACCTAGAATTACTACTGGAAAAATATATAAATGATCATTGGGCCATGTGGGCTCGCCATAATAATTATGACCCATACCCTTAGCCAATTTAGAATACAGGATCATTCAAGTCAAGTTTTTTTGTTATTGGGATAGGTGAATTCTTATAGATCCATCCCCCGAGGGAACTGGACATGATGATTTTTAATCATCCAACTCGAGCAAGAATAAAAAGAACCAAACGAATCCATATAAAATATCTATATGGTACCTGTATTTACACATACACATATATGATATAGGAATGGTTCAATATAAGAAAAAATTGACTGAATTCTTTTTTATGGAGTTGCAACTATCCATTACAAAACAAAGAATTATTTTCTTACAAGTAAATACTCAAGACCCAAGTAGGCTTCCAAATCAGATCATGAGATGATCAAGTGCTTTCTGGGTCGTCTCAGACCTTCTAATTGGTATTTATCTCCAAAATGCTTGGAGATACACATACAAGGTTTGCTTGTTACTAATATAGTCTAGCCTCTCTTCTTCTTTAGATCCCTTGTTTCACTCCGATAATAGAAAAGATTCTCTTTAAGCGAACCAGCCTATCCTCTATATAGAGTTACACGACGATTGGAACAAAGAGACACATTTGGTTGTGAATTCCCATGTAGCAAGCATATATCTACACAGACCAATCAATAGTTCAAGTAATACACTCCCATAATCCATTTCTCTTTACAAAATTCCCTTCAATCCCCCCGTTTAGTTGACATGAATGGTTAAAAGGAAATGTCCAAATCCATGTCTTATTATTTTCAATAATCCATACTTGTAGAAATGAAATACTATATATTCCTACACCAAGTGATAAACGATTGATTACAAATAGTTAGGATATATTTTAATTTTCTCTATCTATAAAGGCCCAAAAATACCTTGTTTATGTATTATTGGAAAGTGCATTAACATAAATACGGCAGTAAGAAGCGGCAATACAAAAGTGTGTAAACTATAAAAACGAGTCAAAGAAGATTGTCCCACACTAGCGCTTCCGCGCAATAATTCGATCACAGGTGATCCTATTAGAGGAATAGCATTAGGGACACCTGTTACTATTTTCACTGCCCAATAGCCAATTTGATCCCAAGGTAAGGAATAACCAGTTTGTCACGACCCAGGGGTACCCCCTAGATGTAACATGGCGTACTTGACCCCGAAGGGGTCGCATACAAGATCTTAGCATAATCATAACATAAGATCATAGAAAGTACAGGAAAATTTAAAACTTCTTTAAACCATACAATCGAAAACATTTTCCATAAACAAGTTGAAGTCTTCACTAACTCTTTGTCTCAAACCATCTATTAAAACTCTTGAATAAAATACTTGGGACACATCCCATACAATGTCTAAAACATAAAGAAATGACATAAAGGAAACATAAGGGGTTCATCCTCAAAGATATGAGGACTCACTAATTCTTCAACTTTTCTTGCACCTTAGGAACCTAGCCTCCAAAGAAACTCAATCTCCAACACCCTACATTTGATTAGAATGTAGGCAATATGCATTAGTACAAAATGTACCAACTATGAAAGCTAGCACAACATCATAAAAGAATCTCAAAATGGTTAGTCAACAAAAGACATAGGCATAAGAGATAATAACATTCACAAGCATAATCATCATAGTCATAGTATGACCTCCAACATAAGCATCATACAAACATAAGCCAACATAAGACATAATTAATGAGCATAGGAAATAAATCATAATCATAATAGACATAATTGACTCTTAGTCATCTATACCATAATAGCACCATTCTCAAGTAACCTCCAAAGTATACAAGTGCAAAGCATGAATATCATCACATAATACTACCCAAGCCAAGTATCCCTTTTTGGTCATCTTATAAGCATGGTTAAGTCTTAAGCTTCTTTACCATAAGGGTATCATACGCCTAAGTAACCTCAAGGCACACTTGTGCAATGCATGGAAGGCATTCCATAATACTATTCACACTAAGTATCACCTTGAAGTCAACATAATCATACTTACCCTCCTTTAGTCTCACTCTTTAGCTTACTGAATCATATAGACAAGGGAACTACCATCCTTAGTCAAACATATCATGGAAGGCAACTATAGCACAGCCCTATCTTAGAATAAACCACTCATAAGAACAATTTCTTGAATGACACTAAGTCATACTTGTGTAATGCACGAATAGCACCCCATAATACTACTCATGATAAGTACTACTTTTAGGTCCTCATAATAATACTTCTTGATTTGGAACCTAGTTCCTCTCTTTAACTTTAGAACAGTATGAGGTACTCTCTTAAGCATATCTTAGTTCGTTATAAGGTTGAACCCTATGAGATACTACTTATAGCATGTCAAGGTTCATCATCTACATGGACCCTATGAGATACTACCTTAAGCATGTCTAAGTCCATTCATACTCTTGAACACTATGAGGTACTTCATTAAGTAGGCTAAGTTCAATTATGCTTTAGAACACTATGAGATGCTTCTTCAAGCGTGTTTAATTTTATTGGATATGGTGATTGCTACTAGAAGCCTTAACTCAACTATGTGAAGGCTTCCATCTCATGAGACCTAACTTTGGGAAACCCACACTATACTACATAAGATTTCCCCTTTTAACTTGGATAGTCCTCACATCAACTAGGTGTGGTTCTCCTTTCTACTTGGAGCCCGGACCCTATCTTGTGTGACACTCCATCTCATCTTCAGTATCCACTTATAACCAAGCATACACCCCAAGGTTTACTTGTCAAGCCTTGCTTAACACTCATATCTCATGGAAGGATGTCCTTGACAACCAATCCATGTTCAAGTGATTCTATCACTTCATACCTTCAAGCATTCATAAAGTAGATTAGGTGAGTATAGGCCTTTCACCACAAATCCATCTATTAGACTTTTATTCATCACATTGACTCTACTATCAAAGCCCTAGTGATACAACATTCATGACTAGTAGCCTTTCTCTCGAAGCTTTACCTCATTCTATCATCATTCATATCTAGATTACAATATATTCAAGTAATAAGCTTCATCGTTAAGCAATTCTCATCACACTCTTCATTACTAGGTGATTCTTAGTCATAATTCTTCATAAAGGCCCAATTCCCTCTTTACAAATCAAGACCCATCATATTCAATAAAGTCTAGTTCAATTCATAATGATATGTTCCTAACTTTGAGCAAATACTACTCAATTCATTGATTTAAGAGAATCACTTTTGAACCTTCAATTTGACCTTTAATGGAATAAACCCACAAATATCACATTCATCAATTTTGACTAGGGTTTACCATAGAAATCACATAAATTCATCATAATATCACTAAAAAAAAGCTAAATCAATCATAATTAGGTATTATCCACTAGATTGGAATCATACCACATCGTACCCACAATGTAAGAAGAACCCTAATTGGGTTTTTGATCTACAATTAGGGGATTACTAAGGGGGATCTATGGGTGGAAGAACCCATATATTATAATCTAAACATACCTTAATCAATTTCGTATCACAATCCTTCAACAATGGAACCTTTGTTCTTGACCTTAGCTTCATGCCCTAACTTCTTCTTCAATTGTGCTTCTTTCTACAGAGAGAAATATTTGAGAGAGGAGTGACTTGGATTTTTTATTCTAAATGACTTGGTTGGGGTGTTTAATGAATTAAAAGACTTCATATATATGTATAAAACCCATATAAACGACCCCCATATTAAACTAACTAAATAGGAATTTACATAAATGACCCTAATTTGGCAGCCCCCGTCTAGGGACCACGCCCACTTGGATGGTCCGTCAAGGGAACCATGGCCCATGGTGGTACCCGTGGTCCCTTGACCACTGGCCCTTCTTAGCTTGGCAACCTCCCTTGAAGCTAAGGGAAGTCCACGAGACCTCCCATGGTCCGTGGTGATGGTCGTGGCCCCTTAGGCAGTATCCTTTCATCAAGGCATGACCTCCCATAAGTCTAAGGGGTCTTCACGGACCGTGGTCAAGACCACAGGCCGTAAAGGTGGTCGTGGATCCTTGGGTAGTAGCTTGCCAAGGTTGGGCAGCCTTGGCCCTTTGGCTTAGGCTTGCCCTTTTACCTTGGTACTTGCCCTTCCCATGCTCAACCAAACTCTAAATGGTCTTCTATGCTATGAGCTCTAACACGTGCCTTGACGTTCAACCACTAAGATCCTCATTCTAAGCATGTAAACTCTCATTTACGACTCTATTCCTCAACACTTCACTCTAAAACCCTAGCTCTTGTCCCTGGTTTAGTCTACTAATTTCTACTAATTTCCAGGGTGTTACACAGTTACACCAAATAATGCGGTTAATACATCCAGAACCACACCTGTAACCCAAGTAAATTCGCAAGGTTTTTAAAATCCGTCGTTGAGATACACACGAAATACATGTAGGATCATCATTAGGACCATCATACCTGCCGACCATCGATGAATGAATCAGATTAACCAACCAAAGTTGGCTTCAGTCATTATGTATTGAACAGAAGAAAAAGCCTCAGTAACCGTCGTACGATAGTAAAAAGTCATAGCAAACCCAGTAGCTACTTGTACTAAAAAACAAGTAAGCATAATTCCCCCTAAACAATAAAATATATTGACATGGGGAGGAACATATTTACTAGTTATATCATCCGCAATTGCTTGAATCTCGAGGCCTTCTTTGAATCCATCATATACTTTATTTAGATAGGCGGAATCCCCCTCTGAGAAACGTATATGAAACTTTCATTTCGTACAACTCAAGCAAAAACACCCAAATACTAGTTGCAATGGATATAGAATAGAAAGTTTGAAATTTATTAAGTTCTGATCCCATCTTCTCTGAAAAATCCGAAAGCTCTTCTTTGTGGAGATAATACCAAAATATCATGTTGGCACAGTCGTCTTTATCTTTATTTTGATACTTATGGGCCTCTTGAATTCTCTTGTTCCCTATTTCTTTATATAATTTGTGGAATATGGCTTTTATTATTTCTTTTCTTTATTATTGATAGGAATTCCCTTGTTAAGACCCTATGAATCAATTAAAACCTCAGATTCATACTAGAACCATGATGATTCAATTAAAAAACCTAACTTAAATTAAATCAAGGATTCCCTGAGTAAGAATCCTCGGATCATCACTTATTCCCTGAATAAATAGAATGACTAAAAATTCAAAGAAAGGTTGTGCTTTTGGTCAAAATATAAATAGGGGTTGAAAGAAAAGAATCTTTCGATTTAGAAATTAAAATTCTTTGTTTGAAATTTTTTTGGATCCCGGACACGAGGTCTGAATATTAAGTATGAATCATAGTTCAAATATTTCTTGATCTATTTTGTATTCCAAATATTCGAATAAATATCTGACAAAGTAGAACCATCTCTATCAAGATAACAAACCCATTCTCTGTACTATAAATAGGGTCAATTACAACAAGTCACACACTCATACCCCAGAAATACAGAAACAAAGAAATTCAACGATAGAACTACCAAAAGAAAATATAACATATTATAAATTGGAGCTCTAAATTATTCATTTTGGACTCAAAAGAATGGACTTTGCGGTTCTTATAGATCTAATTCATTGAAATACCATCCAATAAAACATAAGAATTATAAATCTCCAAAATAATAGATAGAAATACCGTAAATAAGGACATTGTGACACCCATGAAAGGGGTAGTTCCCCACTCAGGAGCTACTTTACCATATTTCGAATTCAATGGTTTTAATAAATATCCTACTGTAGTTCGTCTTGGACTAGATCTAGAACTGTTCTCAACAGTTTATGTAGCCATAAATCCTATTGTATTCATTGAGATCTGTTGACTTTGTATACCATTTCGTTGTAAATAAATGATCCTATCATAGATCCATTGGGGTCTTGAAATTATATAAATATGATAAGAATGGAAACAACAACCCTAGTCGCCATCTTTATATCTAGTTTACTTGTAAGTTTTACTGGGTACGCCTTATATACCGCTTTTGGGAAACCTTCTCAATAACTAAAAGATCCATTCGAGGAACATGGAGACTAGTTGAAGTACTGAGATAATGAAAAATTATTTCACCCTTTTAGTTCTTTTTAGTTGGAACTTTAGGCGGTTCTCGAAAAAAGATCGCGAATTTTTTTATCCCTAGAGTCGAGACTAAGAAGAATATATAAACCAATGCTTCCATAGATTCGATCGTGGTTTACAATTATAGCTTTCATACCTATTTGTTTCTTTTTATATCTTTTTTATATCATCATCCAGATAAAGAACGAACAAGAATAAAAACGAAGTTGATTCAACTAAAGATTTCTCTGGTACCCTATGTCAATAAAAGTAAAAGAAATAAAATAAGGTCAAAAGAAAGATACCAAAGCAATGTTGTATCAGGCTGCCTGTCTTTTTGTAGTTGGATCTCCAAGTTTTTGGAATGCTCCAAATTTGACTTGAACATCTAAATCTGGGTCAATACCAGCAAAAACATCTCTGAACGAGGTTCTAGCACCATGTCAAATGTGTCCGAAGAAGAAGATAAAAGCAAACAAAGCATGCCCGAAAGTAAACCAACCCCTTGGACTGCTACGAAAAACACCATCGAATTTCAACGTAGCACGATCTAATTTGAAAATTTCACCCAATTGAGCACGTCTAGCATATGTTTTCACAGTAGCATGATCACTATAACTGACGTTGTTGAGTTCACTGTCGTAGAACTCAACAGTTACACCTATTTGTTCAACATTATACTTCGATTCTGCCCTTCTAAAAGGAACATCGGCTCTAACAATTTTATCTCCATCTACCAAAACGACTGGAAATGTTTCAAAAAAAGTAGGCATATGACGTACAAAAAGTTCAAGCCCCTCCTTATCTTTAAATATAGGGTGTCCAACCCATTCAAACGCTATTCCATCCACGTTATCCATTGAACCTGCTCTGAATAATCCTCTTTTTACCGGATTATTGCCGATGTAATCATAAAAAGTTAATTTTTTAGGAATTTTAGACAGGGCATCTAATAAACTTTGATTTTCTACTAGCCCATCACTAACTCTTTGATATATTTCTTGCTCGAAGTACCCCTGATCCCATTGATAACGAATGGACCCAAATAATTCAATCGGGGTAGTTGCCGAACCATGCTACATAGTTTCGGAAACAACAAAAGATTCAAAAAAGACAGCAGTGATACTACTGGAAATGACAGTTTCAGTATTTCCCATATGCAATCCTTTATATAGACGTTGTGGTGGATGTACACTAAGATGGAATAGGCCCACTAATATGTCCAATGCTCCTGCTACAATATGATGAGAGGCTATTCCTCCGGGAACAAAAGGATCAAAACCTTCTATGCCCCATGCTGGATTTATAGGTTGTACTTTTCCCGTTAGTCCATAAGGATCGAACACCCATATTTCGGGACCATACAGGCCTATTACATGAAATGCACCATAACCAAAGCAAGCTACCCCTGAGGGAAATAAATGAATTCCAAAGATCTTTAACAAATCCAAATAGGGTTTTCTTGTACGTTCATCACAAAATATTTCTAGATCCCAATACACCCAATGCCAGATAGCTGCCAAAAAGTATAAGCCAGAAAACACAATATGTGATCCCGCTACACCTTCGTAACTCTAAATACCTGGCTTCGTTACAGTCCCCCCCCTCCCCCCATGTGATACTCCAACTGCCCTATGAATTGGTTATTCCTAAATGAGTCATGAATGGTATAACGAACATACCCTGTCTCCACATTGGATCAAGAACAGGATCAGAAGGATCAAAAACCTCTAAAGTTGTATGCATTATATGAACAGAAAGCAACCGATCGGGATCATTCAATACAACGGTATGAACACGATACCAAGGAAAACCCATGGAAATACCTCTTATATCAAAGATAAATGAACATTGTGTAACTTTATTGCATTGGAAAAGACTATAATATGACTATCCTATGGACCACTCTTGTTGAGTCAATTATTTCCGAACAAGGGTTTCTATTTTGTTAGTAATAATGCAACAATTTTGTTCGTAGGAACAAAGAGAAGCAAATTTATTCTATACTCGATAAGTACCAATACACAATGGGGGGGGAGAGTTGATCCCATTTTCTATGAATGAATTAGTCTATACTTATTTATCATTCGAAAGACCTATTCGTAATTATTTGAGTTTATTCATTCTGTCTTTCTTTAAGAATTTTAAGAATCTATGGATAAAATATATACGATAAAAACCAATATGAATATTATAAAGACAATAAAAAAAATTGTTACATTTACACCTCAAAGTGAAGTATAGCATTTAATTCATTCTTTCATTTAATGCCTATTGGTGTTCCAAAAGTTCTATTCCCAAATCCTAGAGATCCAATTTCATCATGGGTTGATGTATAGTGCGACTTGTCAGATATATTGGGTCATATGGTATTTCCCCATTATCTCGCCCGGTCGAGATATCCCCCATTTTGCCCAAGAAACATAAATTGAATCATCAAAAATTTGGAGCGTGAAGTGCAATTAGATCCATTTTTTAGGGGATATATATTACTATTATCAATTAGAATAATTTATGTTTGGCTGGGTTGGACTAAATAAATGAAGTATCCAAGCTCCGTTTAGAAAAAAACGCAATTGGATTGGTAAGATATCTATGATTGCTATTCATATTTTTTTCTTTGTAAAGAGATCCTAATTTTCAAGCAAAGTTATCTCAACTCTATTAAATACTTGTATAAAACTAATTGAAAAAAGAATAAATACAAAAAGAAATGGTAATGGGAGCATTTGTCCTATATGTACAAATCCAAATCGAGCGGATCTTTACCCGGAGTAGAGCATAAACCTAAAAAGATGAAACAGACCCATTCAGGAACAAGAATATACCATCGCGGTTTGGATTAAATCTCAATGAAAGAATACATCAATGAGAAGTTAATTTGATTAGTTTAATGACTCTTTCTTATAACTTCAAATTTTATAATGGAAAATTGAAAATATCAAAAAGGAGTAAAAACTCGTCTTTATTGAAAAGTCGAAGAAATCCTTTTCGTTAGAAGTAAGAAAGAACCCTTGTAGAAATGAAGAAACAGGACTAGAATCTATACATTGTTTCACAATTTTTTTGAACTGTATGCATCAAACGGCGCATGTACGGTTCCTAAGGGGTACAATTTTACCCTAATCAACCGAATAAATCGAGAAAGATTACTTTTTTAGGCCAAGGGATTAATACTGACCTTGTGAATCACCTTATTGGTCTTATGATATATCTCAGTATGGAGGATGAGAACAAAGAACTGTATTTGTTTGTAAACTCTCCTGGGGCTGGGTATTACCTGGGATCTCCCTTTATGACACTATGCAATTTGTGCGACCAGATATGTAACGACCCTAAAATCTAGTAGGTTGAACAAGAGCTTGATGAGTGTCGTTTTGAGTTAGTTTTGGGTTATGAGTTGTAAAATGTTGTCCCGATTCATGGTTGAGGAATTTAGGGGTTAAATGTCAAGGTGAAACTCCCCAAGGACCACCCTAGGGGTCCTTTAGGAGGACCCTAAGTGTAACCCCCAAGGCTGCCCCAAAACAGAAAGTTGGCCAAAGTTTGGTGACCTACGGAAGGGGTCCGTGCCCTGTGGATGGACTCCGTAGGTCAAGGGCTGCCAAACCAAGTCACAGCCCAAGACCACGGACCAGAAGTGCGGTCCGTGAATGGACTCACTGTCCGTAGGTCTAGGGCGTGAGTCTCCAGTGCTTTGATGTCAACTTGCGGCTAAGTGTAGGGGTCTTTTGATATTTTAAGAGTATTAATACAATAAAATACTATTTTAGATTTCATTATTCAAATTCCCCAAGTCAAAACCCCTCCCTCTCCAAATATCTTCTCGTAGAACTCTATTGAAGACCAAGAAAAGAAGAAGACTTAGGGATTGAAGAGGAAGGCTAATTGAGTGGGATTTTGTGGAATTCATCTATTAATGTATGGTGATCCTTCATCTAGGGTTAGCTTTCACCCTAGAGTCAATTTCAAAGAAGTTTTCAAATTTTTCAAGTTTCTCAAAAACTCTAGGTTTTACTCAATCTCATGGGTTCTTTCATCAAACATTTTCAAATGGTTTATAATGACAAATTATGATTGTATTAGTGTTTAATTGATGATTTATGATGTAAATACTCTATGAAACTATGAATTCTCTCAATTCCTAAATTATGCCTTTATGAAGTGGGTTTGTTGATGATGAATGTATGTGAATCGAATTTGCCTAAATTGCTTTATATTATTGAAGTATATGTCCCATGCCCCAATTGTAGTGTAATGTTGGTCTGTTGGTGATTTGGAAGTATGACCCTTGAAGGGCAAGTTATGATCAATTACTTGTTTAATTAGAATTGTGAATTAGATGTTGATCCACTTGAAAGGTGGAGGTGTTTATTTACTATGTATATTGTGGTATTGAATTTATGGATATATTCCTTATACCCTACATGTGGAGGTTAATGTATAATTGTGATATGATGCATGTGTGTGATCTAAATGAATGAATGATGATCATGTCTAGAAGTTAATTGTGTTAGGATTGAATGATATCTCTCTATGAACACTTGTGAATGAAGATGATTATGTGAAAGGCTATTCTCACACACACTCTAATGAAGTTCAATGACAATGTTAATGATGAAGTACTTATTGAAAGGGTATTCTCAATTGTAGCCTAATGAATGATAATGATGTGTTGATTGAAAAGATATTCTCGATCTTACACTAATGAACAATAATGGGATTCTTATATGAAAGGGTATTCTCATCTTTCAATCTATGAGCTATCCAACGAATGAATGTTAAGTTTGAGATTGATGCCCTCACGTGAGTTGAGGCGGGGAGTCTAGTAACAATATCTTATCCCTTAATGTAATGAATGTTAAAATACTCTATGGGAATGTAGGCTAAGCACTGAGAGGAAATTGAATGAGATGGAAGCCCTCACGTGAGTTAAGGTGGGGTTTCTAGTAGCAATCTCTTGAGATGGATGCCCTCACGTGAGTTGAGGCGGGGTATCTATTAGAAATATCCGCGTCCCTTAACTATGTGCTCATATAGGTCTAGCTAGTGGATCCACTTATGCTAAATACCGATTTACCTTAGGCAAGTAGACCACCCCTTACAATGTGGGACAGTACATCAGATTCCATGATCTAATTCTCATGGTCTATGTCGGTTAAACGCTTATTCCTATCATGTGAGATGTGCATTATAGTTTCTTGAGGAGTTCTGTCAAGTGTGGGTGGTAGTATGGGATGCTATCTGTCACGACCCGGGAGTACCCCCTAGTCGTAACCGGCGTACTCGACCTCGAAGAGGTCTAATACAAGCCTCTTGGTATTCACTCATCGCATAGACACTAAAAATCATAATGAATTAAAAACTTTCTTTACAAAGAAGACATTTAAT
>JAJOOS010014731.1:0-16441 GCA_029582725.1 Solanum chiquidenum | reverse complement strand
AAAGTGATAAGTTAGGTATCTCTAAATCCTTGGTCCGACATCTAGAGAATTTCACCCCGCACCTTGGTCCGGCTACGTGTGTATAATTTACTAACCCTTACCTTTACCTCATATTAGACATCACATCGATGTTTGACTTAGTTGTTACTTCGCACCAATTGACACTAGACTATTAGATAGTATCACACTAAATCTATGTTGATAATTCTTTTCTCATTAAATACCTCCTTGGTCCGACAGGTAGTAATGAGGTGAGTTCTAACGCGTGCACTCGTTAAAAGGACTTCTAAGCGAAAGAATTATCAATGCATGCAAAACACTATTCAAGAATTGCTTAGTTACTATTCGTACTTTGTTAATCGCTTATGGTTCCCACAACCCTAGTTATGAAATTTAGCTACTCATTATCTCAAAAACACAATCAAAATTTATTAAAATAAATATGCTTGTGTTAATCATAAAAAGTTAAGAACAATAGCTAAAGTATCTTTTATTAATCACGAATACAAATAAATAATAAAGGAGAAGAAAGGATAAACCACAATTCTCCTACCTCCACGGCGGCTCTTCCAAAGTTCCTATGCTAGAAGAAAATTTATATTGTGTATTGTTTCTTGGTTCTTGGCTCTCCCCCCAGAATAACTTTTCATGCCCTATTTATAGATATAGAAACCCTAAATAAAATAATTGAGTACAAATTAAATTAGGAATCCAAAACCAAAAGGAATTGGATTCCTTTTTTCGCTGCGTGAACAGTGCTGCCGTCTTAATATATTTCTACACAATTCACTTGCTGCCACGTGGCAGCAGAACACATAAATATATTATTTTATTCAATTTAATCCATTAAGCTGCCTGCTTGATTTCCTTCTTCAACCGTCCATCTTTAATTTGTTTTAGCTCCAAACTTCTTCATTTTTCTATCAATTTAATCCTATAAAATAAAATACACCATTTAACACAATTCATAAAATTCATGCTCAAAAAGGATAATTATAAATAATAAATATGAAGCAAATAATGATTAAAAATATGTATTTTGACCTCACATCAAAGATCAAAAAGGTCTTTTCAAGACTTGTAATGGGGCTGAGTGCAAATGTATGGTCATTTAGGCTCAATGACTTCTTCATCTTCATGAGATGTGATGTTCTCAAAACCTCATTTTCCATTCCCTTATCACTTTTTCTTCTAGTGCTTCTAAGTCATCCTTTTATTCACTCTCCATGTATTGCTTGGAAACCCAATTTCTTTTGTACTTTTATTCCACAACTCTTCTTTTTCATTCTTTTCTCTGTTTTTTTTATATGGGGGGTTTCCATTTTTTTGCAACACCATGGGTTAAGGGAGACTTTTCTTGCATTTCTTGACTTCTCAAATTAGGAGGATTATAGGAAGTGGATCAAGTAAGGTCTAGGGTTCATCAAGTTTCTTCCAAAGAAAGGTAAGGCTCAAAGGGTGTTCAAGAGAGTTTCACACACTCACGGGTAGGCCACAACAGAGGTATATGCCAAATTGGCTCACACTCTGCAAAATTTGCCTAAGATCATCTCTAGATCACACCTTACTAAATCAGTCAGACTACTCGGGAAAATTCTAGGTTTATTCATGCATGGTTCAAAGTAAGCTTATCACACAAGGCATCGACACTTAAGTCAAACAAGACTACACACTTTCGCTAGTGTGCAACAATCATTACAAGAGACTTGATTTGATAAATGGCTAATAACAACGAGATGCAAAGACTTCACATATTGTCTATACAACTTCATTTGACCTCGTCGTAGCCGCGCATTCATGTTCGATCGATTGAGATCACTATTCAAGTCATCAGTATTGATCGGAACCGAGACTTAAATTTTACAAAAGAACAGCCACTTTCAAAACACGAGAGGTGGCAAAATTTTTTGGAAAAAGAAATTTTTTCGAAAGGGTCAAAATTTTAGGGTCAAAATATTTTTGCAATTTAAAAACATAAAGGAGCCACAAGCTCAAACATCCACGAAAAGCAGTATGTAACACAATTAAAAACAACAGACAACCCAACTATACACAAAAACACGAGTATCAACACAAAAGGTGTGCGCCTCAGCCCATCACAATAAATGTGTTTGTCCTCAAATGCAAGTAGAAATATCCAGAAGCTAGAGTAAAGAAAGAACAGAGAAGGAGGTAAAGAGGGGATCGTGTCTACACGCTTGCTCATTTGTCGGGGCATCGTTGCCCGATGCATTAGCTTGAAATTCGATAATGGTCCCCGGATTGTCATTCTGGTTCTTATTGTGTTCATTTGCCTTAGCTTCTGTAGCGATGTTAGCAACAACCATTCTGTCCACGTCATGGCTAGACAAAAAGGAGTTTACAGCTGTGCAGACTCCACATTTCCACGAAAGAATAGTGGGATCAATGGGAACCCTTCTGCTAGAGCTTGCTTTCTTACTTTCTCTTCTCTCTTTGACCAGTTCTGCTATTTTCTTATCTCTTTCGAAATCTCGTGCTCCTACTTGTCGGGGTGGCATCTCCTTTCCTGCACCTTTCGGTCTAACCATTTCTGCAAAAGGCTTCGAGAAAAAGTTAGGCAATAGTTTAAATAGGAGCAGAGGGTTCTAGGTGTGAAATTGCTTTACCAAGCAAGTTGGTAAAGTGTTTATCCAATTTGGCGATTTGCTGAAAATGATGCATACATGGTACAAGGGTGCAGACAATGGGCGAACAAGAATTCTTTCGGCGAGTCGCCAAGTACGCTTAGCGACACTAGGATCACCGCCAAAATTTACAGATCAATCAATGCATGCAACATTTAGTTAAAGGCAAAATGGGGACATTAGGCAATCCGCCGAGCAGTTCGGCGAGTTCAATTCGGCTCGACAAATAGCCCCACGTGTTTATTTTCAACCTGTTTCTTTCAAATTTAACCCCGCAACCCCTGATAACGCGATGCAAGGACATACATCACAAATTCAACAAAATCTAAAACAATTTTGCACTCCCATAGTAAAACAATTCAACTCAGGGCACCGTCGAGTGGGATTTTACCAATTACGCAAATATTATCGAATATCAATCGATAATGCATGTGATCCCATTAGCTCAGAGACTCGGCAAAGATTTAATCAATATAAACAAAATTATGCAAATGAGTACAATTTTAATATCTTAAACGCGGGGTTCGGACTACCAACCTTTGATGCCGAATAGATACTAATGAAGTGCTAGGTATCAATGCAATCCAACTACTCGCACAATTCAACAACTAAAATACTCTAAAAATGCAAGAAATATAAGGCTAGAGTGCAGGTGTGAGTTTGATAGGACGAAGAAGTGAGAGAAAGTGAATGAAATAGAACTTTTAAACATGTGGCTTACAAAAACCATCCAGTTTCCACCCATTCGGTGATGTGAGTCAAGCGCGCCCATTCACTCGGTGCAGCACCGAATATCTAGTAACTTCGTCGAATGCAACAGAGTCTTCATCTCATGTGGGAATCCCAACGATGGTCTACATCGAGATCGCCGACATCATTGGCGATGCGCCACTAATTTTTTACAGATCGCTGAGTTTTATAGGATCCTAGCTGACAGTGCCTTGAGTTAAACGGTGGAAGAAATCATGTTCGTTGACCTTGTCAGCGATTCGCCTACCGGACTTGTTGCTCGCCTTCATACACTTTTTCAAGCATTTCCCTAACTTCAACCTGTGCAAACATTACACCATTATTTTACCAAGAAACAAGAGCAATTAAATGGGTTTTGGGTTGCCTCCCAAATAGCGCCTTAGTTAACGTCGTGGAATGACACACGTCAGCCCTCTATTCTTCATCCTCAGAGTCACCCATGGTGTAGTTGGGCGAGTCCTTGGCGAATGGTGGATAGCGACCTGTCATCAAATGTGAGATTTGAGCATCCTGCAGCTGGATAGTCATGGATTTTGAAATGGACACGTCATTTAGCATTTCCATGTTATCTTTCATCTCATTCAACCTCCTGTTTTGTTCGAAAATATTTTGTTGAATGAGAGAAAAGACCTCATTATCTTACGCACCTCCTTGCTTCTTCCCATGTCTGCACTCTTGGAGGATGATGTGTTTCTCCCTTTCCATGGCTTGTGCTTCCAGTGCCATGACTCGGTTGGACAAAGTATCCAACTTAGTAACCAGTGCATTCCACTCATTTTCTTTGTTTGTTTCCTTGTTGGCTTCAACCATGCCATCAAGGGTTTTTGCTACAACCTCATAAGGCTGTCACAGCACACCACGTGCGAAAAGTTGATTCACATTACTTCTATTCTCAGGTCCCAAACTTCTATAGAAGCATTCCAGTAATGCTTTGTCAGTCATCCCATGTGACGGGCATGGACTTAACACTGTTTGAAATTTCAACCATATTTCCTCAAGGGTCTCATCCCCTACTTGCTTAAAGGTCAGGAGGTTGTCCCTGAGGTTCAGTAGTTTCAAAAGGGGATGATCCGAGTGAAGTCCGTAGTGGTTTTCCATTCTTGTTCCTCTGTGTCAATACACAAACACGCAAAACAAAACTAAAAATTAAATTAGTAAAACTACACTAAGAAGAACAAAGATCCTATTTAAACTACATTTTCACTTGACACCACTCTTCGGTAGCGGCGCCATTTTGATGCTTATCGTGACCAACGACACTAACCTATGGTTCGAGTGTCTATGATCGTCAACAATATAGTAATCCAACCAAGGGTTGGGGTCGTGTCCTAAGAGTGGTAGTGAAAATAATAGTTAAACTAGAATTTTATTCTAATTAGTTGTAGTTTAAGAAATTATCAAATAAAAACAAAGTAAATTTGATGGGTGACACAAAAGTGTCAAATATCGACGTTTTTTTGTCACAAGTAGTAAAAACAACAAAAATAAAGAGAAAATCAAGTATGGAAAGAAGTTCTTGGGGTGTGACCACAATATATATTGATATAAATCATTGGGTACATGCTTTCGATAGGAAATTTGCAAGATAATAGTGACTAGACTAAGCTTTAGATGGAAATAAGTTCCCTCTCGGGAAACTTATACCGTTTCAAATGGGTTCCTCTCGGACACCTATTTGCCGCATGAAGGCCAGCCTAAGCCTTACCCCACTCACTCTCTCGATCTGAGTGTTAGGATATGGGACTAAGGCTCACCCTCTCGGGCTGAACCTCATGTCGACCCACTCCTTAGGCCATCAGTCTAGCGGTCTTGGTTTCGTGACCTCTCTCTCTCTCGAGCAAGCCAAAAATACATGGGTGGTTTTGTATTTGCAACTACAAACTCATTAAATTAAACCACAATCACTAGGTTAAATCACCATTAAAATACATCTAACCTATCAGCAAGGAAGACCCAACAATAATATCAACACATATTTGCTAAATCACACCTCAAGAATTGGGGGTTTTTGCCACACATCAAGAAATAAGAAATTACACCTAAAATGATAATTAAATCAAGTGGGTATAAGAAATTAAACCTTACTATAAGCAAAGGAAGAAGAATGGAGAAGACCCACTTCTAATTTGGGGAAGATGAACTCCTTCTCTCTTCAAGTCTACCAAAAACCCTCTCCAAACTTGAGAGAAAATATGAAAGCTAAAGTAAAAATTACAATAATGTTCAAACTCTAATGTTTCTCTCTAATGTTCCACATGAAAACTAGTAAAGATTTTAGTATTTATAGACTTCAGAAAATAGTGTTGGCGGATTGCTCGGCAAGGTTAGTCGCGAACGCCGAATGACTCGGCGATTCACCCTTATTCTAGTTCACCACTATTTGTGTTTTGCCTTCAGCATCTGTGCGTTCTAGATCATTGGGCGGTATACTTATGCTTCGCGGAACTGATCAGCGAAACGGTGACTGCTCCTTTCATAGCCTTGTTGATCCTTCTCCTTCAGGGATTCGCGTACTAGAACAAAAGGCGGAGTGCGTCCCTTCGGCGAATCGCCAAGCATGCTTGGCGATGCTCAAGCTTCAGCTTCTTCGTTCTTTTCAGCCTTTTTGTTCCTTTTTGCGCCTAAGTATCCATGCTTCCACTAAAACTTCTAATACCTGAAACTTAAGTGTTTTCATCAGATATTTAGACTAAATAAGCGTTTGAGGACACTATTTCTATTAAAATAAAGCCCTAAATGAGTCCAATTTGTGGACTCATCAGTTATGCTTCTAAATCCAGCATGAATACTTATTATTATCTCCATCCTACTCCTCAAGATGTTTTAATAGAGTAACGAGACTGGAATCAGACTAATACGTCTTATAGTGGTTCCAAAATTTATGAATGGAATCTTGATGGTTTGACTGATAGATAGTTAACTATTCTTCTTAATAGATTTCTTATGTATGCGACTATCTGTAAAAGTGTTAAAAACACAATTAGGACTATTTGCAAAATGATTATTGCAGGGTTTACTGGCCAACTTTGAGGCTGGTGGGACAACTATCTAAATATGGAAGAGAAAGCCTCTATTATTAATGCGGTGGCTACTGATGATGATATTGATAATCTAGGCATGGATCTAGTCAGGAATAGAGAAGATGCTATTTACACCCTTGTTCTCACCATACTGGAGCATTTTAATGGTAGATTTACCAATCAGTATGAGACTGTCCGTACTCTCCTTAACGGTCTAAGATGTCAGATCTTAGGGAATTTTAGATAGTACAAAGACACGTTCCTTAGTAGGGTTATGAAATTACCCGAAAATAAAGTGGAACATTAGAAAGCTAAGTTTATAGATGGCCTTCCCCCTTTATTTGGCGAAAGAGTTCGTAAAGCTCTAAGAGGTAGTCATGGTGAAATCCCCTATAAGGATTATACTTATGGAAAGCTTATAGGAATTTGCACACAAGAAGGTTTGAACTTGTGCAACGAACTGCAGATGTCTAGTCAGCTTAAGATGGATAACTAAAGGAAAAATCTCAATTGGGAGATTTCTGCACCCAGTTCGGTCTACCCGATCCTTCTGCTAAAAGCGAAAATAAAAATAGGTATTATAAGTCCTCTAGAATCGAAGGTTCCCATAAGAAAAGGAGATCTAGATGAAGGTCCAAAGAAGAGTGCGAAGCTAGAAAAAGCTCCCGTAAATCTCATAGATTTACCAAAGATAGATCAGGAAGAGATCTTTCAAAGGTAAAATGTTACAAGTGTGGAAAACTTGGTCATATAGCTCCTAACTATAGGTTGAATAAGTTGAAAACTTTGGAATTAGATGGAGAAACCTATGAGAAGATATATGGTTTGTTATACACCTCAGGTTCTGACGACGACTATGAATCTGATTCTGAACTGCTTGATTTATCTGATAATGATAAAAATTATGATAGCTCTTGCACCACCTGCAAAGGTGATACTTGCAACTGTGAAGACGATGAAATTTATAAACTTCAATCGCAATTTCAAGATATCAATATGAACACAATCACTTCTCATAACGTGATTGAACTTTTAAAATAAGTTACTGATAACGAGCTTCGTGAAAAAATCATTAATCTGGCTACTTCTAATGAAGTTAGTTCAAGTTCTTCTTAACCTTTTGAAAACAAGAAGAATGATTTAAATGATTTTGAATATTCTGCACCTTACTCTTTAAAAAAGGTTGATGATCATTTTATAAAAAGAAATGATTTTCCTGAAAAAGATTCTTCTTTCGATGATTTAAATATTGAAATTGAGAATTTAAAAAGGGAGATTAAATCTCTTAAGCAAAATCAATTGATTTGTGATCATAGAATTACTCAAATTGAGATGCATAATTCTGAAGATAGGTCTTCCAAAAATAAAGGTATTTTCGAAAATCATATTGAGAAAAGACATTTTAATTTTGATCCTAAACAGGATATGCTTTTGGGAATGATGCAAATTATTACTTCTCATAAATGGTATGTTAAATGTACTATCTTGATTAATAACAATTTTTCGATTACTAACATTGCCATGATTGATAGTGGTATTCAAGAAGGCTTAGTGCCTACAAAATATTTTCAAAAAACTACTCATATGGTTAAGTCTGCATCAGGACATGCTTTAGATATAAAATATAAATTGCCTAATGCAAAAATTTTGCCAGAATAAAGTCTGCATTCCTCATTTCTTCTTTCTAGTCAAGAATCAATTATATCCTCCAATCATACTTGGAACCCCGTTTATAAATGCTATTTATCCTTTTACAGGAATTGACTCAAAAGATTTTTCTGCCACTTATAAAGATAATGAAATAACTTTTTATTTTGTTACAGATTCGATAACCAGAGATATCAATGCTTTGATTAATATGAAGCTGAAACATATGAATTCTTTACAATTAGAATTATTCAGAATGAATATATTCAATTCTCTGAAATCTGCTAAAGTGAAGGAAAAAATTAAATTAATTTTCGAGCAAATTGTCGTTGATATTTGTGCAGATCACCCCAGTGCTTTTTGGAATAGAATAAAGCACATTGTTACTCTTCCATATGAAGAAGACTTTTCTGAAGATGATATCCCTACTAAATCCTGGCCCTGCCAAATGAACGTTGAGTTAGTAGAATTTTGCCAAAAAGAGATTGATAATCTTTTACAAAAGGGTTTGATTAACCTTCTAAATCCCCTTGGTCTTGCACAACCTTTTATGTTAATAATGTTGCTAAGAGGGAACAAGGTGTCCCTAGATTGGTTATTAATTATAAGCCTTTAAACAAGATTTAAAATGGATTAGGTATCCTATTCCAAACAAAAGAGATTACTATCCAGATTATATGATGCCAATATATTTTCAAAATTGATTTAAAATCAGGATATTGGCAGATCCAAATATTTAAAGAGCATGCTTATAGAACAACTTTTAATGTTCCATTTGGGCAATATGAATGAAATGTTATTCCATTTGGTATGAAAAATGCCCCATCTAAATATCAGAAAATCATGAATGATATTTTTAATCCATATTTGGATTTTATCATTGTTTATATTGATGATATTTTATTATTTTTCTAAAACATTTGAAATGCATATTAGGCATCTTGATATTTTAAAGAAAATTGTTATACAAAATGGTTTGGTCATCTCTAAACCAAAAATGAGTTTATTCCAAACTGATGTTCAATTCCTAGGACATCATATTTGTCAAGGAAAAGTTACCCCTATTCAAAGAGCTATTAACGTTGCATAAAAAATTCCTGATGTTATTACTGATAGAACTCAATTGCAAAGGTTCTTGGGAAGTTTAAATTACATATCCCTTTTTTATAAAAATCTTTCTCGAGATTTGTCTCCTTTATATGACTGGCTGATAAAGAATTATAAATCTCCCTGGACTGATAGTCATACTACTTTGGTAAAGGATATTAAACTTTGAGTTCAATCCTTACCTTGCTTAGCTCTTGCCAACCCTGCTTGGCAGAAAATTATTGAGACAAATGCGTCTAATATTGGTTATGGTGGGATATTGAAACAAATCAATTCCAATGATAAAAATGAATATCTGATCAAATTTCATTCTGGAAAATGGAGTGAGGCATAGAAAAAATATGTATTGTGGCCTATGAGATGCTAACCATTGTGAAATGTGTTTTGAAGTTTTAGGATGATTTATACAATCAAAAGTTTTTGATAAAAATTGATGCTCAATCCGTCAAATATATGTTTAATAAAGATTTTAAGCATGATGCTTCAAAATTAATATTTGCAAGGTGGCAAACTCTATTAGCCCCTTTTGATTTTGAAATTCAATACAAAAAGGGAGTTGATAATTCCTTTCTGGATTTCTTATCCAGAGAATATCTTCAATAAAATGTTTTACGAAGCCTTTTTGGATGAAAGAACTCTCATTACTATTTTGAAGGTAATTATATTACCAAGAGATCTGAAAGGTCTTATCATTGAAAAACTTATTGATTATATTATAGAAGAAGATTTCGAAGATCTTCTTATACATGATTATTCAGAAGAATATCTGACCGATTATTACTCTGAATGATTAAAGATTGTTATGTATGCAGGATGGATCCACCATGGATTCAGGCTAAAGGTAGAGAAAGGGGAAGATCGACCCCTGGAAGATCATCCCAAGGACCGTCATACGGATCCACAACTAATTCACAGTCTTATCAAGGATCATCATAAAGATCCTCATCAAACTCCCCAATCATACAAATGGGAAGAAGAACTTTGATAAATAAAAAGATTTCTTCCCTAGGAGAATCTTCATCCAACTCAAGGCAAACTGTTAATTTGGAAGATATTCTAGAAGACCGTCCGTTATATGGTCACATGCAGGTATACTTAACTGCTCAAAAGCAAAAAGATACTTTTGCTTCCATCACTAAAGAGGATACTGATGATATCAAATCCTACGAAAAATTACAGAAAAAACAAATGATCGATATTTCTTTTAGAAAACTCTGAACTTCAGAGAAAGAATGAACCATGGAAGATATTACAAAGATACCTAATCAGTGGACTATATTATCCGGGTGAGTCATACAAAACTCGATCATATTATGAAGAAATCTTGATAAGCTCAGGAAGTGCAGAACTTCAACACTTCTCTGGTTCGGGTTATAGCCCAAATGAGAATGTTTATAACTTCTCAAAAATTATTATTAAACAGATTATATCTGTTGAAGACTGGGGTATTTTGACCATGAAAGAGATGCAGATAAGCCTCAACAATACTCGAATGAATTTCACGTATTGGGATTATATCCAAGCATTTGATAAAGTGCTTTATTATAATAATGACAGACATAAACATACTTGGTTTATAAAAGTATGCGCAAAGATATTTGCAGAACTGATCCCAAATTGGTTCATAAATTGGTGGTCATACCATGGTCCGACAATTCAAATTTTACCTGAACAATTCGTCAAGTTATACAAGGAATGGACCAAAGTGTCACCAAACCAGAATAAATTGTATCATGCAGATCATATCTACTGTTTGGAAACAATAGATCAAATCTATTTCTTTATCGAGTTTTCAATACCGTGGATTCACAAATGGACTCCTGAAGTAGGTTTCACAGAGGAAAATATTCCTTGCCTATACAGGACTTACTACAACAACTTTTGGGACAAACTAATGAAAGAAGATCCCAAAACGAAAGAATTAGTTGGTCAAGATCTTTTGGATATCATTAGCGAAAGAAGTAAAGAATATAATAAAATTCCTCAAAGAGGGATTGTTGATGATAACTTAGTAAGACATATTGCTAGAAGGATCTCCTTTCAAGACGGAGATAAAAAAAGCATGATAAATGATTATTTAGAAGAAGTAAAAAGAAATTTACTTCAAACCATTACCCAGATAGATAAATTAGACACCTCGATGCGGAGTGAAATAAGCAACGATGATATCGCAGAAGAGTCACAGCAGGTTGAAATAGACAACATATCATCTACTACCGAACTACAAGATGCAGAAGAATTCTTGCAACAGATGAAGGCCATGGATAAGAAACATGGCAAAGAAAAGACATAACGAAGATGGCATAGTAAAAGCTTGAGCCCACATAAGAGTAGATACACTATTACCTTGAGCCCACTCAACAGTAGATACACTGTTTAATAACAGTAGATACACTGTGTAGGGACCCCCATAGTGGACCCCTTTACTGTACATAGATTCTTTCTGTTTTTCTTTTTGTCTATAAAAGCCTTCATTTTCTTAGTAGAGAGGCATCGAAAAAAAACCGCTCTCTCTCGATCTTTCATACACAGTTGTAAATCTTTGTAAAGCAAATCCCTTTGTAAGCACTGTTCCGATCTTAAATAATTATCCGGTCAGTTCTTCACATCTTGGACTTTGGTATTTTTATATTTTGTCTTCTTTTAGCTCTGTGTCTCCTAGCCAGGACTATGTCCGGCTAAAGATCTCATATCTATGTTGAATAACTAACTTCTCTCCTATATAGACCATGAACGATCTAAGCTGTATTAAAATATAAAGGAATTTTGTTAAGGTTTCTCAACTTGGTTCTGAGATCGAGGTACAGTCGGATCTAGAACTACTCTAATTGGCTTTGCCTTAGTGGTTCCGTCTGGCCACCCGTGGTTCACAGCCCGATAAGGAGTTGAAAAAGGGCGCCTTATACCTGGTTAGAACTATCAGACACATGGGCTCAATAAGAAGTATGTATTAGATACTTGACATACCCTTTGCTCAGGTAAAATAACACCATGCAGTCCGAGAAGCTATATAAAAATTCTTGTAGATTTCAATTCTTATGCAGGCGGACTACCGCTAGCTTAAGGATGCTGAGTTGCTAGATCTGACTGGCGGTTTACCACCAGTCGCCGATCCTGTAATAATAATAATAATAATAATAATAATAATAATAATAATAATAATAATAATAATAATAATAATAAATGCAGTTTATAAAGTAAATATAAGACATATGTGTTCTCCTAAATTTCCGTCAAAGGTTAGTTAAACAATCAAACCCATAATAGACTTTCTACCATGCAATTAATTTCATTTTGCCTTTTTATGTGTAGAATAATTACTTTTTTCCATTTTAAATATACTAAAAATTGCATTTATGCTATAAATTAAATGGAGATGAGATGAAAATAAATACATGAATATATGGCTCAAGGAGTTAGATCTTGTCTATGGTTAAGTCAAACCTAATTAATTTAGTAAAAATCTTATTTATATAAAGAAATTCATCAATTAAATAAAAAATATTAAATTTTAAATTTTAAAAGAATCAATTTCTTTTTTGGAATAGTGATACTTGAATCTTTGACTTTTAACTAATATTAATAGTTTATTTAATTTTTGTCAAGGTGAGTTTTTTAATCCATGTGGAATGTCATGTGGCAAGGTTATTTTAAAATTAAAAAAGAGAAAAGTGTATTACACACACCACTGAGGTGTGTTTCTCTAAATAATATGTGATAGTTTAGGTATGAAATTGCACTCCAATAGTTTAGGTATGACATTCAAAAAAGGGATAACTTTATATATAGAGGAAAACATTTTCCAAAAACTATTTTTCAACTTTTTCATATATTCGATAGGTAAGAACATCACCAACATGGATTATAGTGCAATTGTGTGACTGCTCTATCCTTAACTAAAGGTATCAAGTTCGAGTACTGGGTATGGAGAAAATCTTGTTGTGAGTGTCATCCCCAAATGGGCCCTGCAGTTCTCCAATGTAGGCTTCAGATACCGAGTGAGAAACCTAAAAAAAGGATTGGTAAAAATGATTTGGAAAGAAGGTTCCTTAAAGATGAAAAAGAAAAAAGAACATAAAAACTCTTCTAATGTATGCAGGTAAAACAAGTAGCATTCCACATATTGATTATGCCCTCCTCACTATAACACCCCAGAAAATTTATGCAACTAACACTCGAACCATCCTTCGTGGTGAGTAGAATTTTACCAAGGAATTTAAAATTTCTTAAGTATGAGGTCAGGTCACTAGATATAGCAACTTGAGTTCCAAAAGAATTAAAGAGAATTCATTCAAGTCATTCCTAGGTTCTTCTAAGTTTTGGGTCAACTTAAAACGACCATAACTTTCAGTACAAGATGAGTTAGGAAACCCACAAGATATCAAATGAAAGATCTCTGAGTTCTCTTTCCAACGCCACCGAGTTTGCTAATTTTCAAGCACGTACGAGAGATATATGCCTTTTTGAAGTCAGGTTGTCTATTTAAGGAAAGTTATCCAAAAATAAGAGGGTATTTTAGTCTTTTCTTTACCCCTCTTATTATAAACGCCAATTACACCCAATTAAGGGTCTAAACTGATTATAATTAGTTTCATTCATCCCCAAAAGCATTTAGGGTTTTACAGAGAAGATCAAGAGGAGAAAACGTTCAAAGTTTCAAGCGTTAGTTCAAGAAATTCAAGATTTCGCCAAGAACCTAGTTCTTTGAGGTATGTAAGATTCCATAGTGTTGGGTTCGTTCACCAGCACGCCAATCATGAGTTTCTTTTGCGAATCTATCCATAACTATTGAGCAATTTCATTTCTTGATGAATTCTTTATAAGTGTTCTTGAAGTTTCCTTATAGATTAAATTTGATGTAAGATTCTACTTGGGTCAACATCAACCGATCATATCTCTTAGAATATAAAGAGTTATGTGGCCTATAACCTCAAGTTAAAGGTAATTGAATCTACTTTCCAATGCTAACAATTTCGCATCAATCCAATTTCTGAGTAAAAAGTTATGACCATTCTAGTAACCTGATACAATGATGTTATGAATTAGCCGACGGGAAAACAGTAAAAAGGGGTCTTTATTGTCTTTTTACCTCCAAGAAAACCCTAAATGAATTTCTTGACTAATAAAAGGCTCAAAACAATCAAATTTTCATATTTTTATCCATCATTCTCTTCTCTCTCGAACCCTAGGGCCAAACCCTAAGGAAAAATCAATGCAAAAGACACCATTCACATTCTTTCAATCTTTTTTAAGATTCTTCTTCAAGGTAAGTCTTTTTCTGAGAATTTCATTTTTTTCAACTCAAATTCATCCATACAATTATAAATCACTAATGAAAATCATAATTCTTGGCGATAAAGCTTTCAAGAAACTAATTCAAGAATCTCAAGAAAGGTTTTCTTGATCGTTTACCTTCAAGCTAAGGTTTCAAGGCTTCTAATCAAGTTCTTCTTTAAGATTCTTCAAGAACCTTGTTCTTCCAGGTACGTAAGGCTATCATAGTGTTGGACTAGTTCATCCTCATGCCCTACATCAACTTTTAAATCAGTAAAAGAGAAATCTAGGATTCTACTCCTAGATTTGAGTTTTCTTGAGATAAGTTGATTTTGCGTTCTTGAGTTCATGTTTCTTTTAAAAATTCTATTCATAATTATTGAGTTTGTATATTTTTATTGAGATCCGTGAGTTGATTTGTTCATGTCTATAATTCAACATGAACCCTATTTTGAGTTATAAATATTGAGAAGTTTTTCAAAGTCAACGCATGAGTTTTAAACTGAGTTTTGAGGAAATAAGTATGAGAATGAGAAGAGTCGTATACATGAGTTCAATAATGAGACACTTGAGTCGAGTCGTTCATTCCCATAAATTCCGTATGAACTCCATCAGTTGAGTATATTTGAGAGGAGTAGTATCTTCAAGTTCTAAGTCTTGAGTATTGAGTTTCTAATCCTATTGGGATTATATTCCTCATCATGGGGCTACTACATGTTACCCATGAGGGTCCTTGAGTTGAGTAGTTCATTCCCATAATTCCGCATGAACCCTATAAGTCGAGCAGTCTTGAGATGAGAGGTATCATTGAGTCCTTGAGTTGAATAGTTCATTCCCATAATTCCGCATGAACCGTCTGAGTCGAGCATTCTTGGGATGAGTAGTATTATTGACTCCTTGAGTTCTGGAGTTGTTGAGTTCCAAGTATTGAGTTCCATCCATGGTTATTGAAAAACTTGAATTTAGTCGTTCACGTCCACGATTCTGCATGAACCTTATTTTAAGAAGTCTTTTTACAAATTGTTTTAATTTTTTTTTTAAAAACTTGAGCACTGAGTTAAGGAAGAGTATAACTGAGTTCATTTTCTTTAAAATTATTTATGGGAACTTAGTATTCCCAAGATTAAATGTTTTTACATTTAAGATAAGAGGAAACTGAGGTTTCTAAAAGAGTTTTGTGCAGTTTGAGTACCATCTCTTTTAAGAGAAAGATTTCTGAGTAATAATCTCAAAATAAATAAAGAATTATATTTTTAAACAAATGAGCTAGTTATATTTTGGGAGTAGTATTGATCACCGATATGGGGGACAATTCAGACAACTCACAGCCCCCATAAACCATGTAGCCATCATGGATAGAAAGGATCATACTTTTTAGATGATTCCTTAATTCTTTTTAACATAAACTAGTGGATCCACTTATTAATAGGTTCTATACCCCGGAAAAGTATTAGATAGTTCTGGCAACATGGGCGAGACGATGTATCATCACATAGCTCATAGTGAAGGTTGTCGGTTAGAGAATCTTCCACAGAGTTATATTGTATTTTTATTTACAAAATGAGTTATTATTGTATTCTTCAATACATTGAGTTGCTATCTATTGTTTAAAAGATTTCCATATATTGCATCTTTTTTTGTTGCTTTATCCTTGAGTATCTTGAGCTGAGTACCTTTGAGTTGAGTATCTTATTCTTGAATTGAGTTTAGTTGAGTAAGTTCAGAAGAGGTAAGCATGTTTCCATTTTATCAAGTTCAAGCTTATATTTATGCTTTATACTTCCCCTTACATGTTCGTACATTCTACGTACTGAGCCATTTAGCCTGCATCATTTCATGATGCAGATACATGTTATCGGGATCATTGATACGCTCAAATTACACCTCCCTAAAGAAGCATAAGCGATCGTTATCAAGTAAAGAACCCAACTTGTAGGTTGGGGTCGATCCCACGAGGAAAATGGTTTAGACTTTACTTTAACCAACAATTATATTCAA
>JAJOOS010014730.1:0-22608 GCA_029582725.1 Solanum chiquidenum | reverse complement strand
AAGATATTCCAGAGATATCTGGTTAACGGATTATATTTTCCGGGAGAGTCATACAAAACTCGATCTTATTACGAGACTATTTTAATAAACACAGGTAGTGTTGACTTTCAGCACTTTTCAGGCTACAACACCAGTGAGAATGTTTATAACTTCTCCAAGATGATACTTAAACAAATTATATCGGTTGAAGATTGGGGTATCTCCACAATCAAAGAAAGACAGATAAGTATAAATGAAGTCTCGATGAATTTTACATATTGGGATTATATTCATGCTTTTGATAAAGTCCTCATCTACAATAATGAGAGACACAAGCGTACATGGTTCATAAAAGTTTGTGCGAAAATATTTACAGAATCAATCTCTAATTGGTTCCTAAATTGGTGGTCATACCACGACCCAACAACTAAAACTTTACCAGATCCATTTATCAAGTTATACAATGAATGGGTAAAAATCTCACCAAATCTGAATGAATTATATCATACAGATCATATCTGTTATATTGAAAGGATCGAACAAATCTATTTCTTTATTGAATTTTCGATCCCATGGATTCACAAATGGACTCCGGAGGTAGGATTTACCAATGAACAAATTCCTTGTCTATACAGGACATTTTTTAATAATTTTTGGGATAAATTAATGAAACGAGATCCCACGACAAAATCGTTATACGGACAAGAATTATTGGATCTTATTAAACAAAGAATTCAAGAATATTGTCTTGTTCCTAAAAAGGGAATTATACAGGATAGCTCCGTCCGACATATTGCTCGAAAGATCTCTATTCAGGATGGAAATAAAGAAGAGATGATTAATAATTATCTTGATGAAGTAAGAAAAAACATACTTCTCAATATTACCCAATACGAGAAGTCAGACACTTCAATGCGAAGTGAAACAAGTTATGACGTTGCAGATATTCAAGAGGCTCAATTATGTGAACCTACCACAGAGAATGTATTGGAAAAAGTAAAAGATCTCCTCCAACTAAAGGGAAAAGATCACGTGTGAAGTTGATCTTCAACAAAGTCACTATCAACAGTAGATACACTGTTGAACAACAGTAGAAAAACTGTACATTGGGGATCCAATGATAATAGGCCCACAATCACTCTAGATCTATTGTAGATCACTGTAGATCACTGTAGCTAGACTCTTTTTTTTCTTCTATAAATACGTTCTTTTGTATGTAGAGAAAGGAGGTTTGGAAGAAACCATCTCTCTTTTGTTCTCTTGTATTATATTGTAAGTTGTGAGTTTGCCGGAGTCCAGCCCGGAGTTAATAAATAAAGTATCAACTTGTTTATAGGCCCTGTTATTTGGCCACAAGGTACTTTCTATTCTCCTTTTAATACAAGTACTTTTTATACTTCTCCGATCATCTAGAAGCCGTGACTATGTAGGTTAAAAAATTATATCTATGCCGGAAAATTAACTTCTCTTTTATATAAACCATGAACGGATCTAAGCTTTATTTAAATATAGAGGAATTTTAAAATGGCTTCTCAACTTGGTTCTGAGACCGAGGTACAATCAGATCTAGTACTACTATTATTGGCTTTGTCTTAGTGACTCCGTCTGATTAGCCGTGGTTTTCAGCCCGAAAAAGAGTTTGATAAGTAGGGCGCTTCATACCCGGTTAGAACTATCAGACACATGAGCTCAATAAGAGTATGTATTAGGTTCTTTCTGAAAAGCAGTGAAAGTGATACATGTATTATTAGGTAGTATAAATGGTGCCTGAGGCGGATAGATAGCTTTGATAATATTACCTGATTCATCTTTATAGGATCGTTCAAGAACTTTGATGAATAAAGGTAAATAAGTAGTTATAAACCAAGGTACGAAGAACATAATATGATTATGCAAAGCACAAGTCTCATAAAATTCTTGAGAAAGATTATGCAAATCATCCGCACTGTATGTGTCAAAAAACCAAGTTTAAAATTGGTTCCATTTTTCACTTGAAAAATCATTTTGAATATACTTCCTTGCCAGTGAACCTGGACTAAAATCAATTAGGTGTACATTCATCATTAAGTATCATTAAGATTAAATCCATTTCGGATGCTGAAGGAATATCCTTATCAGAAATATTAGATGATTTTTCATTTACTCGAACTATGTTCAGTTTTGGATCAATTTTAATTTTATCCTTATTAGCAGTAATAACTGATGATAAGGTATGCAAAGAAGCCGCTCGATCATGGGCAGGACCATATATAGGTTCAATAGGCGAAATATGCTGAATAGCTTATCTCCTATCAGAAAAAGAGTGTCTCTTATAAGGGACACTTTTTTCATCAAATTGAATGCAAATTTTTCCATCGGAATTCTAAGTGATATGAGAATAATCAGAATTAGTAACTGCATATGTCATCTGTGCATTAGGTATAACAGAATCTAAAGTCCAACCAAAATTACAGGATCACTGACCTGGCGGTAGTCTGCCCAATCATAGATCAAGCAATTCAATATTCTTAGAGGTAGTCCAACTACATAAGAATTGAAATACACAAGAATTTTAACATAGTTTCTCAGACTGCATAGTGATTTATTTTACCCTTAGCAAAGGGCCAATTTATTGAAAATGATGTGGCTACGATAAGTATTAACGAGATTAATAATCTCATTTCTCAAAATAATTATTTAGGACTTTATGTGAAAGTTTTAGGAGAACATATTAGTTCTCTTGATAAAAAATTAGATGATCTGATAACTTTAATTGGTTAGATTAAAAGTGATTTAACACCTTCTGAACAGACTTCTACGTCAAAACAACCAGATGTTCCTATTCAGAGACCTCCTGAGATTCAGGACTTCATTTTAAAACCTCTTTATGATCTTGAAAATCTTCTTGATAAAAAGTTTTCAAAATTTAAGGCGAAACCCATTAGTTTATCTGAAGATTTTGCAGATGAAATAGAAACCAATTTTGATTTTCAAAAATAAGTTGATTTAGAAATTAATAAACTTCGTGGTTATCCCAAGAAAAATAGGGGTAACACTAATTATGCTCAGCAACCTAGTATGCAAACTTATTATTATCCCAGGCCAACCTCTCAAGATGTTCTGATAGAGGAACGTGATTGGAACCAAACTAATACCTCTTATAGTGGAAGTGAGATTTATGAATGGAATCTCGACGGTCTAACTGATAGGCAATTAACTATACTTGTTCACCGAATGCTTATGTATGCTACTATTTGTAAGAGTATTAATAACTCCGATAGAGCTATTTGTAAAATAATTATTGCAGGTTTTACGGGCCAACTTAGAGGCTGGTGGGATAATTATATGAGCACGGAGGTGAAAGCTTCCGTAATTAATGCTAAAGTTGCTAATGAAGGTGTTGATAACTTAGGATTTGCCTTAGTAAAAAATAGAGAAGACGTTGTTTATACACTAGTCTTGATTATTCTAGAACATTTCAATGGAAGATTTACCAATCAATATGAAACTGTTCGTTCTTTGCTAAATGGTCTTCGATGTAGACATTTAGGAAAATTTAGGTGGTATAAGGACACCTATCATAGCAGGGTAATGGAACTACCCAAAAATGGTCTTGAACACTGGAAAGTCAAGTTCATAGATGGCTTACCTTCTTTATTTGCCGAGAGAGTTAAAAAGACTCTAAGGAATTCGCAAGGAGCTATTCCTTACGACACTTGTACTTATGGAAAACTTATAGGAGCTTGCACCTAAGAAGGAAAAAAATAAATTAATTTCTGAAAAAATCGTTGTTGATATTTGTGCTGATCATCCTCGTGCTTTTTGGAATCGTAAAAAGCATATTGTTACACTTCCATATGAAGATAATTTCTCTGAGAATGATATTCCGATAAAATCTCTCCCTTGTCAGATGAACACCAAATTAGTCGAATTCTGCAAAAAGTAAATTGATAATTTATTACAAAAGGGTTTGATAAAACCTTCAAAATCTCCTTGGTCTTGTACGGCTTTTTATGTAAATAATGCTGCAGAAAGGGAACGAGGCGTCCCTAGGTTGGTTATCAATTATAAACCTTTAAACAAATATTTAAAATGGATAAGGTATCCTATTCCAAATAAAAGGGACTTATTATCAAGATTATATGATGCCAATATAATTTCAAAATTTGATTTAAAATCAGGTTATTGGCAGATCCAGATATTTACAGAGCATTCTTATAGAACAGCTTTTAATGTCCCATTTGGACAATATGAATGGAATGTTATGCCATTTGGTTTAAAAAATTCTCCTTCTGAATTTCAGAAAATTATGAATGATATTTTCAACCCATATCTGGACTTTATCATTGTTTATATTGATGATATTTTGGTCTACTCAAAGACTCTTGAAATGCATATTAAACATTTAGACATTTTCAAGAAAATAGTTAATACAGAACGGTTTGGTAATTTCTAAATCAAAACTGAGTCTATTTCAAACTGAAGTTAGATTTTTAGGACATCTTATCTGTCAAGGGAAGGTTACCCCTATTCAAAGATCGATTGATTTTGCTTCAAAATTTCCTGATGTTATTACAGAGAGGACGCAATTGCAGAGATTCCCAGGAAGTTTAAATTATATTTTCCCTTTCTACAAAAATTTATCTCGCGATTTAGCTCCGTTATACGACGTGTTAAAAAAGGACCATAAGGCAACTTGGACTGATAGTCTTACCAACTTGGTCAAAAATATTAAACTTCATGTTACATCTTTGCCTTGTCTAACTCTTGCTAACCCAGCCTGGCAGAAGATTGTAGAGACGGATGCGTCTAATATTGGATATGGAGGCATATTGAAATAAATTAATCCGCATGATAAAAATGAATAGCTTATTCGATTTCATTCAGGAAAATGGAGCGATGCTCAGAACAAATATGCGACGGTAGCTCATGAAATGTTAACTATCGTTAAATGTGTATTGAAATTTCAAGATGATTTATATAATAAAAAATTATTGATAAAAACTGATGCTCAATCAGTTAAGTATATGTTTGATAAAGATTTTAAACATGATGCGTCTAAATTAATATTTGCTAGGTGGCAGGCACAATTAGCCCCTTTTGATTTCGAAATTCATTATAAAAAGGGAAGTGATAATTCCCTCCCAGACTTCTTATCTAGAGAATATCTTTCTTCTTAAACAATGGGTTTTCTTGATTTCTTTCTTGATAAAACTTTGGTTACGATTTTGAAAGCAGTTCCTCTTAATAGAGATTTACAGGAGCATATTTTATGGAAAATTATACACGGAATGGTGATGGATATCGTCGCTGATTATGAGCCTCATGAGAGGTTTTATTGTTACGAAAGTTATAACCTTTTAGATGATTAAAACGAAATGCTATGTTTGCATGATGGATCCTCCTTGGGTAACCAAGGCTAGAGGAAGAGGAAGTTATACTCGCGGAAAGGGAAGATCATCCTCAAAATTTATCCGGATCGTCATACGGATCCTCGTCCAGCTCTCCAATTATACAAAGGGGAGGAATGAGCTTGGTAAAACTAACAAGCCCTTCAAAAGAAGTTGTTTCTTCAATACATCTGGATGATATTCCAGAAAATAATCCATTATACGCACAATTACAAACGTATTTATCTCAAAAGCAAAGTAATACTTTTGCATCAGTAGCTAAAGAAGAAGTTGATGATATCAAGTCCTAAGAAAAGGTGTCAAAGAAACAAATGATATTTCTTTTAGATAATTCTGATATGCAGAGAAAAGAAGAGCCCTGGAAGATATTCCAGAGATATCTGGTTAACGGATTATATTTTCCGGGAGAGTCATACAAAACTCGATCTTATTACGATACTATTTTAATAAACACAGGTAGTGTTGACTTTCAGCACTTTTCAGGCTACAACACCAGTGAGAATGTTTATAACTTCTCCAAGATGATAATTAAACAAATTATATCGGTTGAAGATTGTGTATCTCCACAATCAAAGAAAGACAGATAAGTCTAAATAATGTCTCGATGAATTTTACTTATTGGGATTATATTCATGCTTTTGATAAAGTCCTCATCTACAATAATGAGAGACACAAGCATACATGGTTCATAAAAGTTTGTGCGAAAATATTTACAGAATCAATCCCTAATTGGTTCCTAAATTGGTGGTCATACCACGGCCCAACAACTAAAATTTTACCAGATCCATTTATCAAGCTATACAACGAATGGGTAAAAATCTCACCAAATCTGAATGAATTATATCATACAGATCATATCTGTTATATTGAAAGGATCGAACAAATCTATTTCTTTATTGAATTCTCGATCCCATGGATTCACAAATGGACTCCGGAAGTAGGATTTACCGATGAACAAATTCCTTGTCTATACAGGACATTTTTTAATAATTTTTGGGATAAATTAATGAAACGAGATCCCACAACAAAATCGTTATACGGACAAGAATTATTGGATCTTATTAAACAAAGAATTCAAGAATATTTTCTTGTTCCTAAAAAGGGAATTATACAGGATAGCTTCGTCCGACATATTGCTCGAAAGATCTCTATTCAGGATGGAAATAAAGAAGAGATGATTAATAATAATCTCGACGAAGTAAGAAAAAATATACTTCTCAATATTACCCAATACGAGAAGTCAGACACTTCAATGCGAAGTTAAACAAGTGATGACGCTGCATATATTCAAGAGGCTCAATTATGTGAACCTACCACAAAGAATGTACTGGAAAAAGCAGAAGATCTCCTCCGCAAACTAAAGGGAAAAGATCACGTGTGAAGTTGATCTTCAACAAAGTCACTATCAACAGTAGATAGATTGTTGAACAACAATAGAAAAACTGTACATTTGGGATCTAATGATAATAGGCCCACAATCACTGTAGATCTACTATAGATCATTGTAGATCACTGTAGATTACTGTAGCTAGATTCTTTTTTTCTATAAATACGTTATTTTGTATGTAGAGAAAGCAGGTTTGGAAGAAACCCTCTCTCTCTTTTGTTCTCTCTCTTGTTCTCTTGTATTATATTGTAAGTTGTGAGTTTGCCGGAGTCCAACCCGGAGTTAATAAATAAAGTATCAGCTTGTTTATAGGCCCTGTTGTTTGTCCACAAGGTACTTTCTATTCCCCTTTTAATACAAGTACTTTTATACTTCTCCGATCATCTAGAAGTCGTGACTATGTCCGGCTAAATTTTTTTATCTATGTCGGAAAACCAACTTCTCTTTTATATAAACCATGAACGGATCTAAGCTTTATTTAAATATAGAATAATTTTAAAATGGCTTCTCAACTTGGTTCTGAGATCTAGGTACAGTCAGATCTAGTACTACTATTATTGGCTTTGTCTTAGTGACTCCGTCTGATGAGCCGTGGTTTTCAGCCCGAAAAAGAGTTTGATAAGTAGGGCGCTTCATACCCAGTTAGAACTATCAGACACATGGGCTCAATAAGAGTATGTATTAGGTTCTTGACAGGCCCTTTGCTCGGGTAAAATAAATCACACTATGTTAAAATTCTTGTGTATTTCGATTCTTATGTAGTTGGACTACCTCTAAGAATATTGAATTGCTTGATCTATGACTGGGCGGACTACCGCCAAGTCAGTGATCCTGTAATTTTGGTATTATTATTATTATCATTATTATTATTATTATTATCATTATTATTATTATTATTATTATTATCATTATTATTATTATTATTATTATTATTATTATTATTATCATTATTATTATTATCATTATTATTATTATCATCATCATTATTATTATTATTATTATTGTTGTTGTTGTGAAAACTTAAAAGAAGAAGGTGTAAAGTTAAAAGTTGAAAAATAAAAATAAATATAAAAATATTAATAGCATTTGTAAGACATTTTTACCTTTTAAAAAACTAAATTAATTACATTTTTAATCTTTTCATTAATATTTATTTGCCCACCAATGTACCAATGCACATGCCCTTACTTAACCATCATATCCCTCAATTAAAAAAAATTCAAGTCTCATTAATTTGATTGTAATTAGTTCTTTTTTTTCTCCTTTATTTTTTTTTTTTTTTTTTTTTGTAGATATTCATCTTCATAATTCATATCTAGTTACTTATTGCTATTCTTGATATCCATTATTCTCATGTTTTTCATATTAATAACCTCCATTTATTTAATTTATAAATTTAAGATATCTTTTGATTTTACTCCATTTTTATCAATATAAATTCATCTTTTTTGTTTCAAAAGACCTCTACTCAAGGTTAACTCTTTTCATTCTACAGTTAAAATAGTGAAGCACTTATATCGTTATTTTGCTATTTGATTCATGCTTACTTGATGAGGAGGAATCTTGATTTTTTATCGGTTATGGGATAAGGTGTCGACAAGAATTCGGAAAATCATGTATTCACTTATTTAGTTTGTCCATCTTTATTATTATGATCAAAGTTTTTAGAAAGATGTGTATTGCATTTTTCATTCTTCTCTATTTATTTTATATTTTATCTCTATTAGACCTCTTTAATTTAATTTTCTATGAATTTCTGATTGTAGCAAGTCTGTATTTTTATATGGGCTCGAAGTAGCCATTTGTGAATTTATTGGAACTTTGTTAACTACTTACCAATGTTTAAAATTTACAGTTGGATACTTAAAATATATCACTCATTTGGTGTTTCTTATCAATCTTTTAAAGATTAATTTGTAATTGTTGCATTTTATTACTTATTATACTTGTATTTTTATTGAATCTTAATCATTCTAACAAATCTATAAAAATTATATAGGACACATGTACGCACATATACAGAAACTAGTAGTCAATATAAATACCAAAAGAGTAAGAATAACACAAGCCTACACTCACTATGATCCAGTTGCAACATATTATGCTGCCAAAAAAATGAGTAATCAGTTTAGAGTAAGAGAAATACATAGAAACCATGCCCTGCACTAGCTCCAGTAAGTCTAACTTGTAATTATATTCCTATACATACCTTTAGGCCTCTTCCCCTTTTCTCGTTCATATTGTTTTTTTAAGATCCAGAAATTCATCTCCAGCTGGTCTTTGTAACCACAATCTTTGAAACTCATGGATAATAGGCCTGCTCATTTACCTTTTCCCACTAACATGCCATTGTAAGCTCTCTTGGCACGGGGCGTGAAACTGTGACCTATGACACAAGTCCCTTAACCTTTACAAATTGAGCTAAATGCACAAAATATTAAACTAGTCTGTGATTTACTTTTCCTTCGCTTCCTTTATTTAATGGCTCACAAAGGATACAAATCAACAAATTAAACCACAATATAAGTCAATGCACATCCATCAATCTCTTGCCATTTTTTCTTACAAGGATTAGCGATATTTCCTTGTTATAGCTTGACTACATTGACTTGTGTCAACTTTTCAGTGTATCATGACGGATAGTTGATACAATAACAAATAAGAACTACACTTGAATTGCTTGTAAAATAGTTTTCATCTATCACTTGGTGACACATAACCAATGCACCTAATTGGTGTAACTTTAATATTGTGGATGATAGAACAAAATGTACTCTAGAAATGAATTAAAAATCTACTATTGTTGGAATTCTTTTGATTAATATAACAATGATAATAAAGTTTGTAGTTTTATGTACTTAAAAATAGGCGGGACCCTCTTAAACAAAGATCATCCTCATTATCTTTCTCCTATATTCATGCCTTTGACCCCATCCTACATTCATGAACAAAGTAACTAAATGTGCTTCCTGAGATGCCCTATTCTTGCACAGAACCATTGGCTATTGACAAAGTGAAAGACATTTCAACTTTGATTGACCAAATAAGTAAAACAAAGAGAAGATAGTCCTAAATAAAACAATGTTGAGTGCAATGTATCTTGAAGATGAAGACAACAATCATTTGAACCTCAATAATTGTTCTAGCAAAGAACTTTCATGAAGCAAAAAGGACTAAAAAGATCTTCAAACAGACATGGTTCAAACATGTTTGTGATATGCAATGTCTTGTTGTTTTATACATGAAAAAAATGTTTAAATCCTTATTTTTGCAAATAAGGAACAACGTCATGGTGACTTAAAAAATATAATAAATTAATTAAATTATATTTAAATAAATTTTAAGAAGTCACAATCTAATTTTAGAAAAACTAGGAAATTAATTAATTAATTAACAAGAAACATCTACGAAACCAATAGATTAGAGGTAAGGGTTCAAGTGATTTTGAAGGGAAAGTATTAGCACCCTGAAGAAACTTAGACCACCTAAACAAGAATCGGGTTCTTATTGAATTACTAGAAATAAAATGCTACACAATAAACATATATTTATAATGGAAAATTTCTTTTCTCAAGGGAAGAAAAACCACGACCTCCACGTCATAGGATTTCACCAAACTTCACAAACTTCAAAGAGCAACTTTAGATTACAACTCTATAATCAAAGAGACTAACTCTAGTACCTCACCACAACAGTTCACTCAAACTATTTAATGATTAACTATAATAATTTTCTCAACTCTTCAAGAAACCAAACTCTCTTCTTCTCACAACTCTCACAAACTCACTCTCCAAGAAGTCAAACTCGCTTATTGTTACAACGCCTCACAAACTCACTTACAAAATTAGAATAATTATCACTAAATAATGATTCTAAGTTCAATTAACATAAGCTAAGCTTAAGAAAGAAAACCTAACTCTAGTTCTTCTTTCTTCTGCCGGTTTCTCTTTCAACACCACACTTGCTCTTGCCACAAAATCCTCTCGATTTATGAATGTCCAAAAGCTATTATTATTTACGTCAATCATCCTTTTATAAGGGTAGATTAAACCCTAGTTGAATCCAATAATAAAAGTAGTTTTTTGCTTAACTTGCCTTCTTTTCCTTAAATGGAGTCTTTTGTACTTCTCTTCCTTAACACATTATTCTTCTTTCCTACTCTTTTGCCTTAGGTCTAGTACACACTTGTGAACTTGGTTCACTTTGTCATTATCAAAACTTGCGTGGACTATTATTGTGTCATCAATTTACCTTTGTTTGATGAAGACAAATTATGCTCTCTCTTGAGAGACCTCTTTCTTGAAATAGAGTTGTAACAACAAAACCAACATCTCTTCCCCTTTTTTGATATATCAAAATGAAGACAAGAATGAGGGTTAATATCCAAGGATAGAACATAAACTTAGAGCCACAAGTGGCAACATATGGATAGACTTGAACACACCTGAAACACATAATCTAATGATATTATCCATCCAAATAGTCAGACATACATAATAACCATCTATGAGAAAGATAGACAATCATTCAAGCAACACTTCAATAAAGCCCAAGCCAGGCACCAAAAAAGTGTCTTAAGCATACAAAAACATAGCACTAACGATATCAAATGTTTCAAAAGGATGCAAAAGTACACTAGGTTCATGATTCAGCAAGTTACGGTGCAGGGTTGTGGGATGAATAGAGGGGGTGGAAAGGAACCAAGAAGATGCACTAGTGTATCCATTCGAGTATTCTGCTATTACTATTGATGAAGCATCGAGTCCTTTAGCTTGGCCACTTTCGGATGAGTGGGAGATTTCCACTCATTTGAGGCTCATTTCTTATTAGGTCTGGCTTGGTTTGGGTAATAATTGGTCCTTTTAATGTGGTTTTCTTCATATTTGCAAGAAAATTAAGTGGAGAGCTGATTTAGAAGACATTTGAAGAACCCAAGTAAACTTGAGGCAAAAAATGGTCAAAAGGAAGAAAGTTGAACTGGAAGCTCAGTACTCATCAAGACCGCATGAAACAGGAGTTACGATAGCGCTCTATAAGAATTTCAACCTTCGCGATCGGTTTGTCAAAGTTCACAATCACGTGACTCGGTGACACTACTCATCGCTACAGTGTGACTTAGTTGTCAAGACCGCGAAGAGTAAAAGCTTGGCACTAGCATAGAATTGCAATTTCACCTAATTGATCCCAAAATCCCATTTTAAACTAACCAACGGTCAGTTTTAGAGAATGGAATCATTCATTCCATTTCCCAATCTTAGAGTAGAGTAGAAAGAGAAAACTTTGAGAGTTCATCTTTTGGGTTGAAACTTTGAAGGAAAGTTGTCGTATAGTTCATCTTTTGAATTGAAGATTTTGTTCTTAATAGTAGTATTTCTTATCCTATCTTATTTCCCTTGCTTTGTATTGCATGAATTGTGGGAGTATTTTCTTATCAAAATTGAGGGTATAGACAAATCTTTTGGGTCGTTAATTTCTCATTCTATTGCTTTTTCAATTGCTTCCATGCTTCTTATTCATGAAATGGGTTTAATCTAAATATCTTCTTTTTTTCATTTATGATTTGAGTGTGTATGCTCAAATCTTGCTTAGATCTTTGTGGGTTGCTCGTAAGAGAATTTGTGAAGTGGATGATTAGATTGGTAATTACATATTAGCTTTGATTCTTAAGTTTTCTCAAAAGAGAGATTCAAGTTTTCATTGTTGAATGCTAGACTTTCTTGAAAGAGAGGTCTATATTAAGGTAGTAGGTTATTTTGTTAAATTACATGATTGAAACCGAAAGGAGATTTTATGATAAAGCACAATGAGATCAAAAGAAGAGATGTATTGTTAAAGATGACCTAGCGTACCTACGATTGAATTCACATGTGTTGAAGTTAAATAGATCATTTGAACAAGTATTGAGTTCCTAATTTCCCAATTCTCAATTATCCCTTTCTTGATTAGATCTTCGCCCAATCTGAATTTTGTTACCAAAACCAATCTTATTTTGATAAATATGTATTGTTAGTTTAGATTCAAACTAGTATCTTGTAATTCTTTGTCTTTTCCATGCCGATGAATTGTTCGTTGTAGGATTTGACCCTGACTCTCTTGTTGGGTATTTATATTGCTAGTGATCACTTTCTCTTTTAATTATTTTGGGAGAAATTTGAGTGTCCTAAAAAATGGTATGGTTGTCGAGGAACAATTAGGAGTATTGAATTGATTTAAGATTTATAGTTTTCTTGTTTCTATTTAAATTATGAATAAGAATAAAATGCTTTGGGGTTGTAAGCCCTATGTCATGCCCCGAGGCTATCCCCTTTGACATAACACCGGACCTAGAATCACGAGTGACCCCAAGCTAACTTGAGTCTGGTATATCATAAGCATACTAAAAATAACTAAGTAAAACATGACCTATGCGGAAGCTAAAAATAGTGGATATCTAAAAATGGGGAAAAACCCAACTAGTCTGAATATGTAAAACATACTAAGAGTTTAACGATAACTGAAACAATCACTTAACAACTCAAGCTGAATCTACTACTATGTCGAAAAAGCCTCTAACTGAGTTGAGTTGCTAGGGCATGCCCCCCAGCTAACTCTAACAAAACTGAAAACTGAATAACAAGACTAAATTGAAAAGCATGTCTATTGTCCTCAAAGTATGAGGACTCACCATTGAAGTTGTTGATATGTGGATCGAGAATCAATCTAAGAGCGATCTGAATGTTGAGTACCAGAACCTACATCATGAAAGGATGTAGCGCAGAGTATGCGTCAGTACTTGGAATGTACTGAGCATGCAGGATATAGATACTAAGTTGAACAAATATATATAAGCTGAAAAAAGCATAACTGAGTAATGACATAAATTGAGCAAGAATGTAAATAGTGAAACATAACTGAAAAGCTAAGTTGAATGCAATGACCCGGTATTATCATGAAAATAATATGCTGAACTAAATGTTGAAGTATGTATTGAAAGCCTGGTCAAATGCACTACGAGTCTGACTGTGGGAGCTACTATTAACCGACATAAACCACGTGAGCTAAACGTGGAATCTGATGTATACACCCCATCGAGAGGACCCAATATACCTTGACAGGGGTATAAAGGCATTGCAGGCGTGATCACTAAATATGATACCCAATAGAGGGGACTTATAATCCTATGGGGGCACGTAGTTCTGGGATTATGAGGGTACGCTAAACCCTAGTCCAACTCGGTGCTAAGTCTATTCCCAACTGAATATGTATATGACACAAATGTAACTAAAATACTAAATATCTTGAAATACTGACATGCAAACTCATAATTCAACATTTTTAAACTGATAATATAACATTTGAAATTCGCAATCTGCAGCATGATAATTTATTTAACTGACCTAGCAAGTATAATTCATGAACTAAGAGAATAAATACAGCTAGGGTTCTGAGTTTCGTAGAAGGAATTAAGCAAACTTTCTAAGAAATAAGCTATTTCGATTTAGGTTACTACAACAGTTAAATCATAGTAAATATCCAATGTTTTAGAAACTCTAGGTCTATACAAGATATGGAGAATCAAGTAACTAACTGAATTCTAGGGACGTAGTGGATGAAAGAAACCCACTAGTGAAATCCCACATACCTGGTGACGAAATCTACAGAGAAATCCTTTAGATTTTAGGGCTAAACCTTGAAGAAAAATGCTTCTTGTTCTTGGGAGGTTTGGTTGATTGTTTCCTCTTCTTTTTGCTCCAAGTTGGATGATTTTTGGAGAATGAGGGGTCTAGGTGATTCTAGCTAAGTTATTAGGCTTAGACTGAGTGAAACTACATAGTTTAGGCATTAAACGACATAGTTTAAGGTCCCCAACGCATAGGAAAAAAGATTTAAATGACCCTAACTTAAAAGCTAATGAAGTCCATCCACGGAGGGTCATATGGAACGTCATTTAGACTACCAACCGTCAATTGCGGTCATGGTTTGTGGTCTGCCCGATTGGGCTTCACTAAAAGGAGCATAACTTTTTACTCAGAGCTAGGATTTTAGCAAACTCATTGGCATTGTAAAGAAGATTCAATTATCTTTAATGTGATAGGTCATGGGCCACCTAATTCATTTTGTGCTAAAATATATGACCGTTTGAAGTTGACCCAACAACCAATTAGCTACTGACCCTCACCTACGGTCTGTAGGTCCAACCACAGACCGTACTAGTCGACCGTGGGTGGGATCAGAGACCATCAACATTTGGACCTTAATGACGGAACCCTACCTATGGTCCGTGGTTGTCACACCCTAAGACTACCCCATTAATGTAAACACGGGACCTAGGATCAGGAGTGACCCCAAGCTAACCCTGAAGCTAGCATATCAAGTAGATTAAGAACCGTTGAATAAAGATATGCTATGCGGAAGATAAAACAATAGTTAATTGAAAGTGGGGAATACCCAAAACTGATCTGAATATATGAAACATACTAGGAGTTTAATGATACTGAACAATAACTCAAAACTAAAGCTAAATCTAACACTATGTCTGAAAAGCCTCTACTGACTAGAGTTGTTGGGATATGCCTCCAGCTAACTCTAGTAAAACTGAAAACTTAAATAAAAGATTGAATATGAAAAACATATCTATTGTCCTCGAAGTATGAGGACTCACCACTGAAGCTGAGGAATACGTATCGAAAGTCGATCTAAGCATGATCTGGATGTTGAGTACCTGAACCTACATCATGGACGGATGTAGTGCAGAGTATGCGTCAATACTTAGAATTTAGTAAGCAGGCATGATATATAATATAGCTGAATAAAATACATGAGTTGAACAACCATAACTGAGCAACAACACAATCTAACCAGAAACATAGATACTAAATTATAACTGAAAATTGGGCTAATTGTAATGACCAAGTACTAATCATGAAGAAGCATGTTGAGACTGAATACTGAGGTATAAACTGAAAAACTTGGTCAAATGCTCTAAAGTCTGACTGTGGGAGCTACTATTAACCAACATAAAACCACGTGAGATAAATGCGGAGTCCGATGTATACCCCCCCATCAAGAGGACCTAATATACCTTGTCAGGGGTATAAAGGCATGGTTGGCGTGATCATTAAATTTGATGCCCACAGAGGGGACTTATAAACTTATAGGGGCACGTAGTTTTGGGACTATGAGGGTACACCGAACCCTAGTCCAATTCGGTGCTAAGCCTACTCCCAACTAGAAATGTATAAGACACAACATAACTGAAATACTGGATAGCTCAATGTTTTGACATGCAAACCTGAGAATGCAACATTTAAGAATTGACAATGTAACATTCAAAAACTAGAGCATGTTTATCTGTTTAACTTACCTACCAAGTGTAGTTCATGAACTAAGAGAATCTACACAACTAGGTTTCTGAGTTTCATGCAAGTAAGTAAGTAACTATTTCATGAAAACATGATAAATTGAGTAAGAACTCTATAACAGCTAAATCACAACAATTATACAAGGTTTTAGAAACCCTAGGTCTAAGCAAGATATAGTGAGTCAAAATCTGACTGAATTCTAGGGACCTAGTGGATGAAAGGAATCCACAAGTGAAATCCCACATACCTGGTGAAAAATCTATGGAGAAATCTTTCAATTTTGGGATTGGAATTGAAGAAAACATGTTGTGTGTTCTTGAGGGGTTTGGTCGACTCTTTTCTCCTATTTGCTCTAATTTTGATGTATTTTGGTGAATTAATCCATTAGGGTAGGTTCTGATTAAATTACGAAGCTTAAAATGAGTAAAATGATTTAGTTAAGGTGTTAAACGACATAGTTTAATTGTCCAACGCGTAGGGGAGAAGACCAAAATTACCCTAACTTAAAAGTTGATGAGGCCCTCCCACGGCACCACCGACGGACCGTCAAAGGGACCATGGACCGTTAAGTGGGCAGTGGTTCATGGCCAGTGTTTACTGATCCTGGACCCTTTCCTCTATGGTCCAATTCTGACCGTGAATGCCGCCGTGGTTCTTTACTTATGGCTAGGGGTTCAGCTTCACGAGCCTCACCACGGCCCGTCATCAAGACCACGACCCGTGGAGGGCTCTATGGTCTGATGCCTAAACCTTGGGTGGTTTTTCCTTTCTTCCATGAGCCCTCCCACGGCTCGTGTGGTGTTCCATGACCCGTGAAGGACTTTGTGGTCCACCACTGATGGGTGGGTGTGAGCCAAGATAAGGTCGACGGACCGTGGTTCCTTTCACGGTCCGTGAACCCTGATGTGGTTCACCAAATTCAGTTATTTTCTACTGCAAAGTCCAAGTCTGTTTTTCTGAGATGTTACAATATCTCCCCCTTAAAATCATTCATCCTCGAATGAAGCCTAAACTAGCTGAGTATGGAGGGAAGGAGCTACAATCCCAACCACTAAGTACTAGAAACTGATATCTAACTGAACTGAGGTCCAAGAACATGCAAATATGGCTGAAATGTAAGAACAGCTAAAGGAACATGATACTAAGACTGAATTTATGCAAGAGTAACTGAGAGACTGGAGAGGAACTATTACCTGAAGCTGAAATGGAATCGGAAGGAAAGAGGTGAGGATACTTGGCCTTCATGACTACTTCTACTTCCCAAGTAGCTCCCTCTACGGACTGAGTCCTCCACAAAACCCTTACTGAAGCGACTTCTTTATTTCTCAACCTACGAACTTGACGTCCAAGAATCTCAATTGGCACCTCTTCATAAGTGAGACTTTCCTTCACAACCACACTTTCTAATGGTATTATTGATTCTGGATCACCCACACACTTCTTCAACAAGGAAATGTGAAAGACTGGATGAACCGTTGTTAGTTCAGCTGGCAACTCTAACTCATAAGCGACATTACCACCCTTTTTCACGATTCCTTAATGACCGACATATCTAAGACTGAGCTTCCCTTTCTTGCCAAACCTCATCATCCCCTTCATAGGTGACACTTTCTTGAAAACCCAATCATCAATCTCAAACTCTAAGTCCTTTCTCCTCACATGTGCATAGGACTTCTGACGATTCTGGGTTGTCCTTAGTCTATCTATGATGAGCTGAACTTTTTCCATAGCCTCATGAACAGCATCTGGTCCAATCAAAGCTGCTTCACCTACTTCAAACCATCCAATAGGAGATCTGCATCTACTCTTGTATAATGCCACATAAAGGGCCATCTGAATACTGGAATGGAAGCTATTATTATAGGTGAATTCTATGAGAGGTAGGTGATCATCCCAACTACCCTTGAAATTGATCACACAAGCTCTCAACATGTCCTCTAAGGTCTGAATGGCACGCTCTTCCTGATCATCCGTTTGTGGATGAAATGCGGTGCTGAGATTTACCTGAGTACTAAGACCCTTCTGAAATTATTTCCATAAATGAGAGGTAAACTGAGGACCTCTATATGAGATAATAGATAAGGGAACCCTATGCAACCTGACTATCTCATTAATGTAGATTTTACCGTAATCCTGTGCAGAATCTATGGTCTTGACATCCAAAAAGATAGTGTACTTAATAACTCTTTCTACTATCACCTAAATGGAGTCATGATGTCTGTGTGTACGAGGTAAACCTATAATGAAGTCCATATTTATCACTTCCCACTTCCATGTAGGAATGTTAATCTCCTGAATCATACCTCCTGGTTTCTGATGTTATACCTGTAAGGCCCCCAAATACTAGACCAAAATTTGCATGTCGATACACCATTGCTTAGTTACTAGAATATGTTTTATTCTCATTTTGGGAACTTGAAATTTTGTGATATTCGCAACCTTGCTTAACATAATTGTGATCGTAATTTAAGGTATTGTATGGGGGTATTTACGTAATTTTCTAATTAGAATTACATATAAATTGAAAGTGTTGGTATTAGGTATATACATATAGTATATGTATGTTTTTTGGGCAGCCTACAATTATTTGGGCAGCACTTTTGAAGGACAGCTGTGAAGGGGATAAATATCACTTTTGGTGACTATATGTTTACACCTCCTCTATAGTGAAATTCGTGTTCCTTAGCTCTAAGAAACCTGGTGAACTCTCTCTAACTTTATTACTCTCAAAATCACAAGAGAATATCTTGGTCCTTCTGGCTGGAATTCGAGACACGCCCTTCTTTTAGGTAAGTAACGAAATCTGTTTCTGAGCTGGGTAGTGTTTGGTATTTTAGGCATATCTATTTCTATAGAACTTAGTTTACAGTGAATAAATATGATTTGGAAATATAATTTGTATACCTACAACTCCTATGTATATGTAAAACTCTAATTTAGTTGTTATGGATTCGAAATATGGGACGCAACATAGGACAAGTTCTGTCCAGATTTCTGATTTAGAAATCCTGTATGAACAACTGTTAGTGTATTGATGATATCGTTTTGTACAAAATATATCCTGCGGTGATTCTTCATTGTTTGCAACCTTAAGAGATGTACCTACATCTTTCATAAAGGATATACAGTCCAGGTTTTCCGTTTTCCTTTTTAAATCTAAGTTGCGACATGAGGTACTAGGCTGGTCAGAATCACTGTTTTGGGAGCATAGTCGTATTTGTACAGGCTAAGCTTACTTTTGATGATAATCCTGTTTTAATTCGACATTATTGAGCTGCTAGGAATTAAAGAACTTATTTAATTGTATTTTTAAGGTTGTATATACTCGTGAACAAGTTCAGGACCTTGAAACGTTGGTTGCCTACGGTCTGAACTCGCGAAGTTGTACTGGACTTTTTCTTTGCTAAAGCACTGAGGTTTGTGTATAAACTTGTACTTCCACTCTTTTAACTGCTGGTATATCTTAAAGTTGATCTTGGTACCTTGGTTACCTCTTGTCACTTTGCATTGTCGTGTTGGTATCCTTTAAGACGTTAAAGATGCTTGTGTAACTCACCCACTTGTACGGATTGTTTGATCACTTGGTACTCTTGTTGGGACCCTGTCTTTCTTGTGGATGTGACTTTGTCACTATCAGCATTCCTCTTGATTCGGATCATTTACCATCTTGACTCTGGATTTTTAATCAGTCTTAAGAATGGAAGTTGTCCATTTTAGTACGAACTAGAAAGCCATTTTTAATATGGTTCTTGGTTCACTTGATTATTGGGTTTTGACCCTTCTTGATACCTGCTTGTGCTTGGTGTGACGACGTGATGTATATATTGGGCGAGCCTTGTTGTTGAATATCTTGGAAAACTGTGCTATGAGCGTTCTTGACATTTGGATCTTTAAATATAAAACTTGATACTCTTTATATATTATTTACTTGATTTATTTATTATGTTCAATTATGCTGCCCTTGACTTGAGAACGATAACTTACTGAATTTGAGAGTTCTAAACCTATAGTTTTTACACCACTAAGCTATATGCTTAGGGATAGTTGTTTCTATCGTAGGGGCTGTTCGAGATGATGCTTGAAGCTGGCCATTGGAGATGGATGTTTTGAGAGCCTTAAGGAAGATCGCATTTGCATATAGGCATCTACATTTTGTATAAACCTTGGGACTTGTACATATTCTATGTGTTGTATATTTACATGGGATTTTGAGGGCTAATTTGATCATGTAACCATGAGTTGTAAAATAAATATGGCTATATGTTTTGTTCTTTTGGGGTGTGTAAACCTAATTCTTGTAATATCCTAAATCTACTATTACTTTTGAATGTTTGCGTGAAGCATGTGAGCAGGCTGATTTCGGTACTCGGAAGCTTGTAATATTCTTGTTATTTCATCCTTGAGGGTGAGGTAATATATATACATGAAAAGCTCGTCGGTTATTTGCTTAAATTATTCTGGGAAGGTCTTTCCATCATAAGTTAAATTTCGCGCCATGTCAATTTTAACATCAAATAAATGTGAAAATGGGCAAGATGTATATCATTAACTAAATTATTCGTTATGAACCTAATCCCTCTACTAGATTAAAATCAATATGCCCTTCATTAATCTCTTTTAAATGTCGCAAGTATTAAATTAGGTTTCTCGTTAAGTGGTAGTATTCCTCCGAAAGGGTCGCTACAAGTGTTGGTATCAGAGCCTAGGTTTGTGGTTCTAGGAATTTTGATTTGAATTATTTGTATACTTGTTCGCTTTTGAAAAATGTTCGATTTGTATTATTTGGGCAATTACTGGTTTATAATGTTTTTATCGCATGTAGAGTGCATATGCATCAAGTACATATCCCTAATGCAATGTGATCTTTCCTTTTGAAGGAATTAAGTCATGGTCAATTTTTCTGACCAACCTATGGAAGCTGCTCGTGAAGGTTCAGGTGCCTCTGTTTTCTAACCTCATGCACTGGAAGGGGTTGGAGAACACATCTCAAATTAGTATGTTCCCCACACTAGTGGTTCTGAATTAGGAAACCATCAGAGTGTAAGAGCTGATCCACATCCTCACATGAGTCATGGTATTCAAACCATGAATCCTCATTTTCAACAAATGGCTGAATTCTTCCACCACATGGCTGAATCGATGCATGATCCCCACGGGATTAACTTTGAGAAAATGGGTGGAGTGGAGTTTGAAGGCACTGTTGATCCCACTGATGTTGACCAATGGCTTGATCGCATGGAGAGGGTATTTGAGTAGTTAGAGTGTTCAGATGTTGCAAAATTTAAGTATGCTAATTCACTATTACAAAAGGATGCTTACGATTGGTGGGTAAGTGTTCTGAATGCCAAGGTAAAACCTCATGTTCTTACTTGGGATGATTTTCTTAAGGAATTTCGTATGATGTTCCACCTGCTTATTGTGACGCAAAGAAAAAGGAGTTTTTGAATCTAAGGCAACGAGGCATGTCTATTGCTGAATACGAATAGAAGTTTCTAAGGCTCTTTTGCTATGGTGGTGGTATTATTAAAGAGGAAAAATATAAGTGCAGGAAGTTTGAAGACGGTTTAAATGATTCCATTAGGAAGAATGTGGCGATCCTGCAACATGAGAAATTTTGTAAGTTAGTGTCTGCTGCGTTTACTTGGGAACGACTTGATAAAGAAGAAGCTAGTAGAAATGAAAACAGATTACGAAAGCCTAGACCAGATTTTGGGAGTCCATCCAAAAAGGGAAGGTTTGATAATTCTAAGACTGGTAGTGATAACAGGACATCTCAACAAAGGCAAAACAGATCAGAATTTTCTACAGCTAGCACTCCAAATTATGGCCAAGGCAAGCCTCGTGTTCCCACTTGTCCACAATGTGGAAAGAATCATTATGGTACTTGCAGGAGAGCTTCTGGTGCATGTTTCAATTGTGGGATCTTTGATCATAAAGTGAAGGATTGTCCTAATCCTAATAATGCTCCATCATTGAGAACTGAAGGCTCTGTTCATAAGCCTTCTGTCAATCCTCCTCAAACTAATAGATGTGCAAGACCTAAAAACACCGAGGCAGCAGGTACAAGTGGAGCTAATCAAGCTAGTGGGCAAAGGGCTACTGCACGCGCTTATGCTATGAGGCAGAGGGATGATCAAGATGGACAAGACGTGGTTGTCGGTAAATTTCACTTATTTGGCTTATGTGTGTTTACATTATTTGATCTTGGTTCTACACATTCCTATATTTGTTCATCACTTGTTCTTCCTGAAAATGTGAAATCTGTGAGACTTAATTACGATGTGCTGGTTGAAAGTCCTTTGGGTCATCAAGTTGTGTGTAATCAAGTTTACCAATATTGTCCCTTCGTGATTCAAAACCTAGTCTTCCCTGCTGATTTAATTGAAATGCCCTTCAAGGATTTTGATGTTATCATCGGGATGGATTGGCTTTATAAATATCATGCGGTGGTAGATTGTAGGTCTAAGCATGTGACTTTTAAAGATCCTACATTTTCACACATCATTGTACA
>JAJOOS010014729.1:0-21993 GCA_029582725.1 Solanum chiquidenum | reverse complement strand
TCTTCCAAGAAAAGGGTAAGGCTCAAGGGGTTTTCAAGAGGGGTTCACACACTCACAAGGTAGACCACAAAAAGAGGTATAATGTAAAATTGGTTCACTTTTTAAAGTGGCCTAAGATCATCTCAAGAAATTGCCTCACTTAGTTAATCGGACTAACGGGAAAAATTCTAGGTGTCATCATACATGATTCACGGTAAGATCATCACACAAGGCATCAAAACCATTGTCAAAACAAGACTCCACACTTTTGCTAGTGTACAATGCTCATCACAAGAGACTCAATCCGGCATTTGGCTAGCCACAATGAGATGCAAAGAGTTCAGATATTGACTATGCAACTTCACTTTGCCTCATTGTAGCCTCACATTCATTTATGTTCGATTATGAGCACTACTCAAGTCATCGATATTCATAAAAACTGATACTTAAATTTGCAAAAGAACAGCCACAATTAGCACAAATAAGGGGTGGCAAAATATTTTGGAATTGTCAAAAATCATTTACAATTAAAAATAAGGGTCAAAAATCATTTACAATTAAAACAAGGAGCCACAAGTTGAGCCATACACAAAAGCAGTGCAACAACACAATTTCAGCTCAGAACCCAAATGTATAAACAAAACATCAATATTCACAAAATGAGCAAAAAATGTGGGCCTCACCCCACCACAAATAAAGTCATTTGTCCTCAAATGCAACAAAATAAAATATCCAAAAGTCAAAGTAAAGAAAGACAGAGGGGGGGGGGGGGGTTAAAGAGGGGATCTTGTCTACGCAGTCGCTCCATCTGTCTGGGCATCAATGCCTGGTGCATTAGTCTGATCTAAGGCATTGATACCTGGAGTCACCTTAGAAGAAATAGTAGCAGCACTGGGAGAAGCCAAGGGTGTATCTACCAAGAAAGCCTGCACAACAGCATCTACCATGGCCTCTTCTGTCTCAGTAAGGCCCTCATATGCAACTTCTTCAGCCTCCTCAAGCAACTCCTCATCAGTCTGCCTCAGACTCGGGTTCAGTTGTCTGCTCAACTCTAACCTCATCGCCGGTGGTAGCCAGAGGCAACTCTGGCACATTTGGGATCTCCACCGTACCAAAGATCATGGACATATAAGTGGACTTCAGCTGATCCACATCTCTCCGCAACACAACTATAGTAGCCTTTAAGGTTGTCACCTCATTTGTTGTCCCTTGGCCACACTCGCACACCGCTATCCGCACCATAAGGGCATTAATGGCAGCATTCAATGGTGATACGGCAACAACTAGGGCAGTCTGAATCATGCATAGAATGGAGGCCTTGAGTCTGGCTCCCCGACGATCAGTAGAATGGGCAAGTTGTCCCATTCAGAGTAATAAGGCTTGCGTGATCGGAGTTCGGGTCTAGGAGGCAGTGCAGCAGCAGAAGAACCTGGAGTGTCAGAAGAAGTAGCAGTAGAAGTACCTGAAGGCCTAGGGGCCGGAGTAGGCTAAGATGCCTCTATAGGTCGGGGGTCTGTATTTACAATCGAGGAAAAATCCACCCGGGCTGCCTTATTCTTCTTCTCCAACTCATCTTTCAAATATTCTGCCTCGATCCTCCGGATACCAGTAGAGGATGTGGGAATAACTTCCACATCCTTCTTTGCATCTCTAGGTACTCGAGCCCATGTGCAAAGCTCAGTGATTAATACCTGGAAGGGAAGAGAGTTCTGGTGCTGCTTGGCCTTTATGACCATCTCCTCGGCTATAGTGATCCCCAAATTTATTCTGGTCTCCTCTATGATGCAACCCAGACAGGCTGCCTCTACTAGGCAGATGATCGACTCATTTTGGGATGGCATGATAGTGCTGCTGATAAAGCCAAACCAAAATCATGCAGCAATGTTAAAATCCCTCTTTTCAATCAGCGCTCCAATCTCCAGTCACTAAGGAGTACCGTCAGATATGAGCGGGGTCATCCACTTCTTCATGTTGTCTAGAGTCTTTGTCCTAATCAGGTGCTGGCACTTGTCATTAGTGTCATCGGGAGAGTCTAGGACAACATTAATAGCCTCGTTGTCACAGTTGACCTTCTTACCCCGGACAACTACATATATGAATCGTTTGAACGTTGCTACCTGCTTCTTCCTCTGTGGCATCAAGGCCCCATAATAAGCATATAACTCTCGAACCCAATTTGGAATATATGGGCCATGGGGCTTGGTGAAGAACTAGAAATTATGAGCCTTCAGAAAGCTCATAATCTCTGGGTGCCTATCAATCACCCCATCAGTGGACATGCGCTTCTCCTCAATATTCGTCTTCAGCTGCTCAGTCTTTAATCTATTCATTGATTTGGTGGGACGACCCTGTACTATTGGTGCAAGCACCACTGCTTGCTCTGGAATTGAAGGAGGAGACGTGGTGGCCTGAGCAGTCCTGATCCTAGACGGATCATTCATCCTTTTCGAGTGCAGCTCGGCCCTTTGTGTTGCTATAAACTCATCATCATCAGAAGCTACAAACTATTCTCCAGGTGTTCACCCTCTCTTTCAGAATTAGTGAGGTGTATGGCATAGATGTCGTCGCTGTCGGAGCTGACTTCCAGTGACGCAGGTGCCTTCTCTTTGCCTTTACCTTTCCCACCAGTTATGGAGAGTTCTATGGCCTCGCCCCTGGATGCAGTTGCATCCTCATTAAGTGCAATCTCCTTTTCTTTCTTGCAGGGTGGCATGTTTCTACTGCAACTTTAGGTCTGGCCATGTCTGCAAAACATCTGGAGAAAGTTAGAAACAACTCAATCAAATTCATAGAAAAATATTTGCCATAAAGACTCACTGATCCGGTCGGCAAGTCGCCGAATCACTTGGGGGAGCAAGATGGGGCTCGCTGAAAGGATTGGCTCTAAGGTTTTATCAGGTCGGTGATGGGCAGGTCCTTTCGCCGAATCGCTGACAACTTTCAGCGAGCAAGGGCTAGCCCGCCGAAGTTACAGTGTAAAAATGTTTAAGGGGTTCAGACAAAAGGCGAACAAGAAGACTTTCGGTGAGTCACCGAGTGCCTTCAGCGAACTCATACTTCTCGCCGAAAGTTATAAAGCCTAACAACACATTAAGTAAGAAATTCAAGGCGAGATGGGGACCTTCGGCGAACCGCTGAGTGGTTCGGCGAGCTCGACCTAGCTCGCCAAACAACCCAACGTGCCTACTTTAAACTCAACTTCTCAAATTCAACCCCGCAACCCCCTTAAACAAAATCAAAGCATGCACAATTCAAATTAAAACTAAACCTATAACACCCATTACCCCGGGATACTCAGACTTCTCCCAGTTTTGCCAAATTTTACCAATTGACAACCTTTGCTCTTAAGAATGATGTCACCATTTCTATCATTGGGCAAATTACGTCGTTTGGCACAAATACGGGCTACTAAGACTTCACCCAACTAAACCCAATGACATGAAAGCACAACCCGACAAAATTTAATTCATTTTAAGGCACAAAATACATGATTTTAACATTCAAAACAATACGGGCAAGATTATAGAATTAAACCAAAAATTTAAACATTCAAATCCTATCAGAGAGGCCCAAAACACTTCAACAAGATAATATCATTTGTGTAAGAGTACAAAATATCAAAAATAAAAATGGGGTTCGGAAAACCATTATTTTATGCCGATAAAAATAAGATTGGAATGCTAGGCAGCAATGTATTCCAAATTTGAGCACAAATGAATGACCACAATACGGTAGAAATACGAAAACTATAAAAGCTAACGTGCGGGTGTGAGTTTGTGAAGGTCGAAAGTGAGGGAGAGTGAAGAATTTGAAAGTTTAAACTTTGGCCTTTTAAAAACCATCCAGTTCTCGCCCATTCGGCGACATTATTCGTGTTCTCTGAATCACTCAGCGACACGCCGAGTGATCACTTACCTCACCGAGTTTTACAAGACGTCTAGTTAATTTAGGGGTCCAAACGGCGGCAAAATCGCGATCGCCATCCTTGTCGGTGACTCGCCAATAATTTCTTGGGCTCGCCAATTTTTACAGACTCTACTTTGAAGTTGCCTTGAGTTTAATGGTGGTCTTGGTCGGGATCGCGGACCTCTTCAGCAATGCGCCGATTGGACTCAGAGCTCGCCAATTTGCACTTTTCACTCACTTTCCACACTTTAACCTGCTCATTCTACAAACCATTATTCTAAAACGAAAACAAAGAAAATAGAACTTGGGTTGCCTCCTAAGAACTGCCTTAGTTAGCGTTGTGGCAGCACGCAAGTCCTTACTCAATCCATATTCTTGGGGTTGGTCGTAGTGTAACTAGGCAAACCCTCCATAGACTTTGAGTAAAGACACGACATCACTTGGTCTATTTAGGCATCTTGCAGCTGAATAATCATGGAATGAGAGGTTATCTTCTGATTAATCATTAGCACATTCTCTTTCACTTCATTCAATACTCTATCTTGTTCTTCGATTTTGTGTAGAATAAGTGAGAGAGCCTCTTGATTTTTTTCACTCTCCTGCTAAGTCATCTTTTGGCACTCGTGATGAGGAAGGCACTTGTCCTTCTTTTTGGACCTTGCCTCTAACTCGATAACTTTCTTAAACAATACCTCCAGCTGCATCAACAATGTTGCCCATTCTCGGTCTTTCTCTGTTTCCTTGTTGGTTTTAACCACACCATCAAGGTGTTGAGCTATTACTTCATAGTGTTGTTGTATCAAACAACCTGCAAAAAGTGTATCAGCAACGCTTCTATTTTTGGGACCAAGACCTCTATAGAAGCATTCTAGTAGCAATTTATCTGGTATTCCATGATTTGGGCACTGCTATAGTATTGCTTTAAATCTCGGCCACATCTCATTGATAGTCTCACCCCCCAATTGCTTGAACATTAGGAGGTTATCCCTAAGATTCAACAGTCTCCAAAGGGGATGGTCCATTTGGTAACCATTGTCACCATTAACACTCATTCTTCATGTTGTAACACAAAAACAAGCAAAACAAAACTAAAAATAAAGTAAGTATCACTATAACTAACAAGAACAAAATTTAACTTAGCTAAAAATTCTCAAGTAACACCACTCCCCGGTAGCGGCGCCATTTTAATAAAGAGACCAAAGATACTTCATCCAATACTAAGCATCAATGATCCTTTAATAGTAATATAACCCAACTAGTAAGTTGGGGACAAGTCCCAAGGGAGTGGTTGGTACTCAAGAATCAATAGAAAAGCATAAATATGCTCAAGTCAATCATAGATAAAATCATATACGAAGAAAAACATAATATAACTTTTGGGGTGACACAAGTGTCAAATATCAAAGGGAGATTTGTATTGAATTATCAACTAAAAAAGCAAATAACACGAAAATATGAATATGGAGACGGGATTCTTGGGATGTGAAAGGATTATGGGCTAAGGCAAACAACCGGGTAATTGCAATTAATAGTAAATAGCTGCAAATCAGTGAATAAGCTAGAGTTTAGTGGGGACAAACTTTTTCTCAAACAATTTATCCGGAATCAAATTGGTTTCTCTCGAACACCAATAAGTGGAAATGAAGCACAACCTTCGCTTTAGACCATTCACTCTCTCGAGCTGAACCTATGACAACCCAATACCCACACACCATCGATTCAACAATTTTGGTTTTAAAACCTTTCTATTGAGCAAGACAAAAACATAAAGTTAAGATTGTATTTTCAACTACAACCCATTAAATTTAACCACAATTACAGAATGAAATCACTTTTAAACAGCAAACAAACTATTAATTAACAATACCCAACAATTAATTCAACCCATAATCACATAATCACACCCCAAGAATTGGGTTTTAGCTAGACATAGTAAAAAGGTAAAAATCATTACCAAGTTGTGTTTCCATCAACTGGGTAAGAATGAAATAGTCTATACAAAGGTCTAAGATGAAGAATCTTCAACACCCACTTCCAATTTCTTAGAAATGGAAATCTTCAAGTTTTCAAAGCTAAAGAGAAATGTCTCTAAACTCCGTTCTAAGTTCTAAAACTGAAGAATGATATGTTTCAATAAAACTCAGATTAAAAATTCGATACTAAACTAAAAATTAAACAAGTATTTCTAGTTGTCAAATATTGTGCTGCGAAGGACCAGTCGGTGCAATAAGTCGAGATCACCGATCCACTCGACGATCGGCCCTTTGGTCATTTGTATCGCCGTTTTGCTTTTGCCTTCAACATCCTTGAGGTTCTATAACTTTTGGAGATAAGGCACTGCATCGCGCAACTGTTCGGCCATGCAATGACCCGAGAGCACCCCCTAGTCGTTACCGGCGTATTCGACCTCTCGGAGGTCTTATACTTGCCCTTAGCATTCATCATAGCATTATCATAGAAAAATAGCGGAAAATTTAAAACTTTTTCATAATATAACACAAGACTTAAAAGTCACCTCATTTAAACCTTTAATACAAAATCGGAATATTACGTCTCAAGGTAGCCATCTTAAAACACGACTACAACACAAGAGGGACACAACCACAAAAGAACTACTATCTAGTACATTGAACTTAAGAAAACTCTTTAACATAAAGGTCCTTGACTCTTAAAGGACACAACCGAACTTGGGAATAGTAAGCCAAACTCACCACTTCTAGGAAAGGTCCTTTAGCCACCACCACCTACACTTGGTGTAAAAAGATGAAGAAGAATGGTGTTAGTAGAAGAATGCACTAAGTGTGATAACCATGCAAAAATATGCTTTTAAAAGGACATTTAGTTGGAAACCATGCATCATGCCTTTTTAGAAAAACGTCATGAACCTTTAACACATTAGACACAATGTAAACCACATACATCATCATACACATGGAAACCATTCATAATAGCACATAAAGCCACTTATAACATTTTAGGCACATTCAATGCATACAATACATTACATTCCTCTTTATCTTAACTCCTTTCCTCAATCAACCCTTAGGGAATACTTGGTGCAATGTATCACCTTAAGTTACCAAAGGGGAACTTACATATAGCCTTCATCAATCCAACCACATATATTCATAGAGTCATAAGCACACCATAAGACATAGTCTTCACATAGGAACCATCACCTAAGACAACCCCCAAGTCACACTAGTGCAATGTGCAAGTAGCATCCCATAATACTACTCACACCAAGTGTTCCTAGGAAGCCACCATAGACTAGGCACATCATATTCAACAAGTCATAACATCTTCATTTAACATTAGACGTAAGACCAACATACTTCATAACATCATATAAGGACTCATACATTTACTACATCATGAGTCATAACCTATTTAGTTGATATCATAGGTAAGCCACCCTCACAGCCCCTTCACAAGCTCACTTGTGCAATGTACACATGGAGTCCCATACCCCCACATATACTAAGCAAACCCATTAAGAAGTCATAAGTGTATTTCACATGCATAATCATACTTCATGTCTTGACATAAGTAAAGTCAACCTTAACATGCTTTCATATTAACATACATAGACCATAGTCTTCATTACATAAAGAGCCTAATCATAACCTCCCTTAGAGTCCACTTGTGCAATGCGTAAGTAGGGTCCATAGTCCAACCTACAATAAGTAAATCCTCAAGAAACCATGACTAGAGTTCATATTCTTATCTTAGTTCATTTCTTAACTTTCGGGAGACATTGCCATAACCGACAGAGACCATGTGATCTACATGGAATCCAGTGTTCTACTCCCACACCGAAAAGAGAGGGTACTACTTGCAAAAGTGAGACCTACATACATAATAGCTATCTAGTGAATCCACTAAACTAAGACCTACGGGGGCACGTAGTTATAGAACAAGGAGATTGCTACTAGAAAACCTTGACTTGCTAGGCATGGAGGTTTCCATCTCATGAGACAACATCTATGTTGGGAACCCGAACTTGCTAAACGTGAAGGTTCTCTTGTGGGAAGCCGGACTTGCTAAACGTGAAGCCCCCACTCTCATTTTTCGTGTTCACTCGGTGCTAAGCTCCAACTCCCTTTTTAAACATCTTTAAGCCTTTATTTAACATTAGTTCATAAAATAGGCATTACGGACTTAATCCATCATATCATATAGCTCAAAGGTTTCTAAGATGAGAATGACCTTTCATCGTAGAACCTACATTATGTGAGAATAACCTTTCACATAGTCATACTATATTCATAATATAGTCTAGTTTAGAGTACAATTGAGGAAACCTTTCAAGAGACTCACATTCACTAGATCATCATAAACCTTATTCATTCATTCATGTGTGTGTGTACATATGTGAGAAAGCCTTTCACATAAACACCTTTATACAACACATATTCATACCTTACTAATCATACACTTTGCATGCATAATGATATGTAAGTGTGCATATAAGAGTTAACCTTTCAATAGACACCATAACACATCATATTCATAGCTATACATATAGAGTGTGTGTGTACATATTGGTCCTCATAGTGACATAATAGAAACAACATTGATATTGAGTGCACTCCCCTTCAAGGGATCATCACATTCACATTGTCCCCAACTAATGAGCAATTCACATATAAAGCCTTTAGGGATTCTAGACCACACATGCACACTTCATCATAGGAGACAAGGACACATTCAACATTGAATAGGTACTTCTAACATGTATGTAATCACACATTCATATAGGGGTCATATAGGTAGGGGGTCATTCCACAATAGTACTTAACATAATCAATCATGTAGACCACACATTTTCCCTAACATTATCATTCACATTATACTCCTCATCATCAACACACTTTAAACATCATGCTATCATTGAGGATTTCATACATAATCTTCATGGCACAACTTCATAAACATATGCATCATAATCATCAATTCACTTCACATCTATTGCCTTCAAGGACATGCTCTGAACATGCATAGATAGACAAGAAGTAAACACCACCACCATAAGTGGACCAAACCACACAACATCAATTCTCATACTATAGACTAGAAGTTAGGTCAACTTACCAATTCTCCAAGCCATGATCACCATGGATCAATCCTCAACATCAATCCTCAACAATTAATAATCAATTGACATAGATAGCAATAGGAATCAACAATGTAATTCAATAACATAAACATAATCTAAGTACAATTCTATAAACAAAGGGATCAACCCATAACTTTGCCCATAAGGCCATAATTCTCAAATCATCAATCTACCAACAATTCAACATGAATAAGTATAGATAATCATAGGAAACATCAATACAACCTTATCTAAACATAATTTCACCAATAGAAATCATATTCACAAAGATCCACATCCTAGGCCAATTTTAGAGAATTAGGGGATCATGGGTTCTTCAAGAATTCCTTTGAAATCTGTCTTAAAACCCTTAATTCCATATCAATTCATCAATAGAATGATTTAGAAAATTGTTTGACAAAGGACCCATGCTTAGATTGAAAATTGGGAATTTTGGTCTTTGAATCACTTTTGAAAATCTTTGATAGAACTCCTTCAATGAGAGGTTATTCAAGAATCAAGAGTTACCATACCTTAATTATTGAAGACCCATGAAATTGAAGAAGAAATCAGTTGAAAACCCATCTTCTTGCTTGAGCTTCATCAATGTCTTCCATGGAGTTTTGAGAGAATCTATGTTTGAGAGGGAAGGGTCAATTTGAAGAATGGGGTCTAATTCTAGGTTTTGGGGTTTTAACCAACTTAAAATACCCAAAAAGAGGTAGAATAACCGTTTATAATAATTCCCCAAAGTACCGCTCACTTAGTTGGACCTTTTAAAAAAGTCAAACCTGAGTTTTATTTTCACAGATTTCGTCGGGGATCAAGTTCGCGACGCAGAGGTGTTCCCGCAAGTTTCTTAAATTAAAATTTGAGATAGTAGAGTCCGCGACGCGGAGCCACTTTTTGGTACTTGGTGGAGCTAGTCCGCGACGTGGACATGCTCCCTCCATGCACAACCTGCAAGCTGCCTTGGCAGCTTGTTTGGCCAAAGGTTGGGATCCTCCTCGGGGACCCTTAGGGTGATTCCGGGGAGTCGTATTTGAACGTTTTGACCCTAAAAACATTTATTAAGACACTAGGGTCACCTCCACTGATTTTAGAGTAAAAAAAACACATAGAAACGTGAACAACATACTAGAACACACCAACACGTAAAAGACTAGTTTCCGAACGTCTTGGTCGTCCCTTGACGTTTGACTTCCAAACTTTTTAAAACAGACCTAAAAGGATATTCTTCATTATTTTAACAAGTTATTAATGCATAAAAACCATGTCAGGATCTACTTTATCCTACTTTTTTTTAGGAGTGTTACAGCTTGAGGGTGGAAGGAGGCACTAAGTTTAACATTGGTATCGAGTCTTTGTTGAAACGCCCTCCAAAAATGTGAAGTGAATTGGGTACCTCTATTCCATATGATGGACAAACGAATTCCATGCAACTTTACTACCTCCTTGATGTATAACTTAGCATAGTCTTCCGCCAAGAAAGTATCTTGATGGGAAGGAAATGGGCTGATTTAGTCATCCTATCAATAATGACCCAAATAGAATCGTGTTGCCTTCGAGTACGGGGAAACCCCACAACGAAATACATATTCACCTCCTCCCACTTCCAAGTGGGAATATTCATATCTTGGAGCAAACATCCCGGTTTCATTTGATCAGCCTTGATTTGTTGAGAGTTAGAACATTTGGCCACAAAATCCGCTATGTCCTTCTTCATACCATTCCACCAATAGATTTCTCGGAGGTCATGGTATATCTTGGAGGCTCCCAGATAAATAGAATACTACGAAACATGAGCCTCTTCTAGAATTTTCTCCCTCAAAACCATCAACATTCGGAACACACAACCTACCTTGGTACCTAAGCACCCCATCTCCCCCTTGGGAAAAACCTCAATGGACCTGTTGAGAACCTATTCTTTCAATTCCATCAAAATAGGATCAAGATGTTGCTTAGACTTTACATCAACCACAAAGGATGATTCGGAACTATGGTGAACCTTAAATCTACCCTTGGCGGAATCTACAAGTTGGACACCTAGACTGGCCAACCTATGTACATCACAAACTAATTCCTTCTTCTCATCTTCTACATGAGCCGCACTACCCATGGACATTCTACTTAAGGCATCCGCAACTACATTGGCTTTGCCGGGGTGATAAAGGACACTCATGTCATAATCCTTCAAAAGTTCTAACCATCTTCTTTGTCAGAGATTCAAATCTTTTTGGTTAAACACATATTGAAGACTCTTGTGGTCGGTAAACACATCTACATGTACCCTATAGAGATAGTGTCTCCATATTTTCAAAGTAAACACCACCGCCGCTAGTTCGAGATCATGCGTTGGATAATTCTGCTCATGAATCTTGAGTTGCCTTGAAGCATAGGCAATCACCTTACCATGTTGCGTCAGAACACATCCCAAACCCACTAGAGACGCATCACAATATACTACAAACCATCGGTACCCTCCGGTAAGGTCAACATCGTAGCAGATGTGAGCCTATCCTTCAATTCTTCGAAGGCATTCTCACAAGCCTCCGTCCACTAAAATTTGGACTTCTTTTGGGTTAAGGCCGTTAATGGAGAAGTGATAGAGGAGAAAACCTCAACAAACCTCTGATAGTAACCGGCCAAACCCAAAAAACTTTGGATGTCGGTGGGACTTAGGGGTCTAGGAAAACTCTTAACCTCATCCGTTTTCTTAGGATCAACTTCTATACCCATGCTTGATACAATATGACCTAGGAAAGCAACCGACCTTAGCTAATATTCGCACTTGCTAAACTTTGCACACAATTGTTAATCCTTAAAGATTTGCAAAACCATCCTCAAATGTTTCATGTTATCACCCTCACTCTTAGAGTATATATGATATCTTCAATAAAAATGATCACAAATGAATCAAGGTATTCTCTAAACACCCTATTCATAAGGTCCATGAAGGTTGCCGGGGCGTTGGTCAATCCAAAAGACATGACTAGAAATTCATAGTGACCATATCTTGTTCGGAAGGCCGTCTTAGGAATGTCAACCTTCCTCACCTTAAGTTGGTGGTAGCCTGACCTTAGGTCAATCTTCAAAAAATAACTCGCCCCTTGGAGTTGGTCAAACAAATCATCAATTCTAGGGAGAGGGTACTTGTTCTTTATAGTGAGCTTGTTCAATTGGCGATAATCAATACACATCCTAAGGGACCCATCTTTCTTATTCACAAACAAAACTGGGGCACCCCATGGGGATATGATTGGTTGTATAAAACCCTTGTCTAGCAAATCTTTGAGTTGTGCCTTCAACTCTTTTAATTAAACCGGAGCCATCCGGTAAGGGGGAATTGATATTGGTTGAGTATCCGGTAAAAGAACAATGCTGAAATCTATTTCCCATTAGGGAGAAATCCCGGGCAAGTCATTGGGAAAGACTTTTGGAACACCCTCACTACGGGGACTGACTCTAAAGGAGGAGTCTCAAACTCCATATCCTTAACTCTTACAATAAGATAGATACAACCCTTATAAATCATTTTACAAGCCTTTAGACATGAAATTAATTGACGTCTAGGGATTTAATTTCCCCCCTTCCAATCTAAAACGGGCTCATTTGGAAATTGAAACTTTTACTACCCGAGTTCTACAATTAATGGAAGCAAAACAAGCATGAAGCCAATCCCTCCCCAAAGTGACATCAAAGTCCAACATATCTTATTCAATCAAATCTACCAAAGTGACTCTATGAGACAAAGATATAGGACATCTCCTATACACTCTTTTAGCTATAACCGAATCACCTATCAGGGTAGACACGAAAAAAGGTTCTTTTAACTCTTCGGGAGGTACCTCAAAATTCATTGCCACAAAATTAGTAACAAAATCTAGAGTGGCACCGGGGTCTAATAATGCATAAACATCAATTGAAAATACTTGCAACATACCGGTAATAACATCCGGGGACCCTCTTGATCACTTCTAGAATAAAGAGCATAGAAGTGATTCTTCTTAGGAGCATCGTCATTAGGACCACTTGGTGTATCTTGGTTACCCTTATTTCCTTTGGCCGCACGAGTTGGAAAATATTTCAATTGATGCCCATTTTTGCCACACCCATATCACACACTCATTCCGGCAAGACATTTCCCCTCATGTCTCTTACCACACTTGGCACATGTAGGTCTATCTATGGAAGGTCCACCCCTATTTCCTCCTTGAGGCTTAGGGTTAGACACCCTATATTTGTTGGGTCTTGGAGCATTGGAGGAGCCTTGGTTGGAAAACGTCTTCTTTAACCTTGGTCCATTTTGACCCTTAAATTTACCCTTAGAAAAATTTCCATCGTCGGGCCTTAGCCTCTTCACCTCTCTACTCTTCTTCTTACACCTTGATTCCTCAACTCATTCAGCATGGACCATTAGCCTTGAGATATCCATATTGTCATGGAGCATTTCAGCTCGACACTCTTCTTCAATAGCATCGGACACACCGGTGACAAAATGACTCATTTCATCCCTTGGGTAAGACACCAAGGAGGGGGCATATTTGGACAACCTAGTGAATTTCAAGGAGTATTCTTGGACACTCATTCCCCCTTGACGGAGGTTGATGAACTCCTCAACCTTGGCTTCCCTCTTCTAACGAGGAAAGAATATATCAAGGAACGCCTTCTTGAACACTTCCCAACTTATGGGACCCGCTCTTATAGACCTACTATCCTTCCATTGAGTAAACCATACTTGGGCCACATCTTTTAATTGATACCCTGCTAGTTCGGCTTTCTCAATAGAAGTTACTCTCATAGCATCAACTATCTTGTAGACCTTTTCCAGAAACTCTTGTGGGTCTTCATTCACCTTGGAATCCAAGAAAATAGGAGGGTTCATCCTAGTAAAGTATATTAACCTTTAAGCCATGGTGATTACTTTAGGATTAGCATGGGGCCCAACTTCCCTATTTGCATGAGCCGTCATGGCTTGAGCATGAGTTCTCACGGCTTGTGCTTGCGCCGTCGTGACTTGAGTCAATGTTTGGAGAGTTGCCCTTGTCTCCACATTAGTCATAGCTCCTTCATCATTAGGAACTTGAGCAACTTGAGGATCTTGAGAACCTTGGGGAGGAACTCCCTCATCATTCACCATCTCTTCTACCCTTCTTCTTTAGTTTACCCTTCTTGTATTCATTTTCCTATATTCACAAGAGAAGGGTTAGAATAAAGGATTTCATAGAGTAAGAACTCTAAGCACGACTAAAGAGTAATAAAAGAAGGGAATGTTCCTAAGCATCTTATAGCCTCTTATAGCCTCTTATTCATAAGTGTGGCACGCTTCACACTCATGAACTCTCTCTACTAGATATTGTGCATGAGACGTCAACCTAAATATTATTCCCAAAACCTTATGCTCTGATACCACATTTGTCACAACCTGGGAGTACCCCCTAGACGTAACATGTCGTACTTGACCCCGAAGGGGTCTCATACAAGCCTCTAGCATCATCATTACATAAGAAATTGAAATAATGTTGAAATTTAAAAATTTACAATCGAAGTCCAACTTCACTTTTCATGCAACAAAGTAAAAGGAAAATCTAGACTTTGTCTCATACCACCATCTAAAACATACAAATACAAAGTTTGGGACTTAGCCCTTATACATCAATAAAAGTCTCAACATGAGAGGTACAATAGAACTAGAAAATAGGAAATCCCATATTCGAACTTGAGTACTGACCACTACTTGGAGAAAGAAATCCAAGTCTTCTTCAAAGGAGAGAGTGAAAGTCACCAAGCCGGAACCTACACTCATTAAGATGTAGAAGGAAGAAGGGGTTAGCACCTAATATGTACTAAGTATGGAAACATGCATAAAAACCTTAAATATGATAAAAAGGACATTTTTGTTAGAAAAGTATGCCTTTGTCAAGTTTAGAAACCAACATGCATTTACAATGTACAACATAAGCCATAATCACATTTATACTCACTACATGGTAATATAAACACCTTAGCAACCTCTAAGGAACAGTTGTGCAATTTATGGTTGGCATCCCATAATACCAACCCTACTAAGTGTCCCCTTGAAGCTCACTTGGTCATGCATATCACCTTTAAACCTCATTATATAAGGAAAATAATTAGGAACATTACTTTGAATACAAGGAAGGTCATTCATAATAACTAACCATTCAAGACACATGTATGCATTTGTATCTGAATATAATAATAAGGAACCATCCCACAAAAACCTACCAAGTTCACTTGTGCAATGTGGAAGTGAAGTCCCATACCCCCACTCCTACTAATTAAACTCGCCTAAAGGTCATAGCATAGTCCATGTCTCATTCATTATCATTCATTTAGGGAAGACTAGCATAACCAACATAAACCATGTAAGCTACATGGAATTCGGTGTCGTGTAACCCCACACCAAAGAAGGTGTCGTACTTGCCTAAGGTAGGACTAAGTGTATAGAATCTAGGTGGATCCACTAGCTAAATCATATGTTGGCACATAGTTATGGTATAGGGAGATTGCTTCTAGAAACCCGCCCTATTGCATTGGCGGAGGGGCTTCCATCTCATGAGTTCACTTTGGATGACCCTCACTATTGCATTGGCGGGAGGGCCTTTACCTTATTCTCCAAATCTACTTGGTGCTAAGCATAAATTCCCAATTTAAACATCATTAAGTCTTGAATTGCATTTACATGTGTGAGGAATGCTCTATCCCTCATTCAATACAATCCATCAAAATAGCTCATAGATTCAATACAAGTGAGAATGTACTTTCAACCTTAGAATCAACGTTAGTGTGTGAGCAACAGTTTCACATTACATTCATAGTGTTTTCAGGAGAATTAGACTTTCCATCCACACAATACATCATCATCATCCTAGACTATTCATGCATCATTAAGTATAAGGGTAAGAGAAGATCTATACTCTCAACAATACCATACTTTACACATTAGTCATAGGAGATTTACTTTCTAAGTGAGTCGATAGGTTATACACAACTTTCATCAACATGTACAAACCCTATGAATTTACCCCTTTTAAAGGTCATGAATCATGTATGACAATTACACCTAAAGATACTACAATATACATGAAAGATTCAATAACTAAATTCACACAGAAACAATTCATAGTAATCATCTTGCATCACTACACCCATCATAATACTTAAAATTGGGGTCATGGGGGTGTTCATTGGTTCAAGGGGAATTTTACAATTAAAATCACCATTAAACATCAAATCATCCATAATACAACGCAATTAAAATAATAAAAACTATTTTTAGGAAGAACCCATGGTTGGAATAGAAACCCTAGTTTTTGAACAATACATAAATTTCAAAATCCAGAGTTGAAGGGCTTAATGGAGAAATATATTCCATGAATCAAGGTTCCCATACCTTAATTGAAGCTTTGCCCACGAATTGGAGTTGAGAAGATTGATTCTTGAGCCCTAACCTTCAAGTTCTTGGTGTTCTTCAACGTAGTTTTGAGAGGGAAGTGGGTTTGATTTGTGGTTTGTGAGTTATGAGAGTTAGAAGACTTGTTTATTACCTAAAAAAATTTAATACACTTAAAACAACTAAATATAACTGCCCCCCACCCTAACTTAATTAGTTAATAAATTACCAAACCACCACTACCTAGGCCGAACCTATGCAGTAAGCCCATGCCCCATTCACGAGTCCCCATTCATGGGGCATGGTTTGAACCATGGACCATGCTGGTAACTCGTGGTTTGGGTCACAGAAGGGAGGATGAGGGGCTTGGTGAGGATACTAAGTCTCAACTCACGAGACCCTTCCACGGAATGTGAGTTGGTCCACAGACCATACTGCATATCCGTGGAATGGGGCTGGGACATGGTATTTTAGGGTACCTCATGAGGAGTCTAAGGCTGGACTCACGACACCCATCAACGGGGCATGAGTCACTCCACGCCTCGTGGTCCTCCCTTCGTGGATGGAACTGTCTTGGATAGCTTTTTGGACCTTCCCTTGGGTCCTCCTCATGGACCCTTAGGAGGGTCCTAAGGGAGTCGTGCCTTGACATTTAGGCACTATAACACTAGTACTAGTTTAGGAAAGTTATTTTAGGACCTTAACCTTACGTTTATACTTCATTAGGCTACTAGACAACACGTTAGGCTCTAGCTTAGGTCATTAGAAATACGTGATGTTACAAGTTTAGGGGTTAGGATGGATGTTTAGTTAATTAATTACCCTCCTATGAATATTTAATAGATCCATAAAACTAAGTCATTAGCTCATTCATCTTAGAACCCCCAAATTACTCTCAAGAAGTTCTCTCTCTAGAAGCAAGGAACAAGAAGAAGTTGGGGAAGAACCTAGAGTTTTCTCCATGGATTCAAGCTTTTTTAGGTCTTTTATTGAAGGTATGTTAATATTAATCATCCATTGGTTATTCCTCCCATGGAGCCCCCATAGTTTGACCCACTTGTGAAATAAAAAACCCCATTCTAGCTAGGGTTGTGCTTGCATTGTGGGTAGGGTTTGGGTGTGATTCCAATCTAGTGGATATCACCCAATTATGACTGAATTAGCTTTGTTTAATGATATTATGATGAATTCAGATGATTTCTATGATAAACCCTAATCTAAATTGATGAATGTGATCTTTGTGGGTTTATTCCATTAGAGGCAAAGTTGAAGGTTCATATGTGATCTTCCTAATTCAATGTTGTGTGTTGTAATTGATCAAAGTTAGGATCATATAATCATGAATGTAACTAGACTCTATTGTATATTTTTTATCTTGACTTGTAAAGTTAGAATTGAACCTTTTTGATCAATTAAGACTAGAATCGCGTAGTAATGAAGAATGTGATCAAATTACCTTAAAATCTAGGTATAAAGTAGAGGTTAAGAAAGAAACCTTGAGAGTATGGTTGTGATCCTAATAGCTAGGGATTTAGGGTGAAGCTAATGTGATTACCTAGTGTTTCTAAGGCTTAAAGGGTAAAGTCTAAAAGAGAATAAAAGTCTAATAGGTTGGATTGTGGTCAAAGTCCTATACGGTTGAATTGTGGTAAAATAGCTATACTCACCTAACCTACCTTAGGAATGCTTGATAGAAGAAAGTGATAAAATCACTGAACATGGATTGATTGTCAAGGACATCCTTCTATGAGATATGAGTGTTAAGCAAGGCTTAACAAGTAAACCTTGAGGTGTATGCTTGGCCTCAAGTGGATATTGAAAATGAGATAGAGTGTCACACAAGATAGGGTCCAGACTCCAAGAAGAAAGGAGAGCTACACCTAGTTGATGTGAGGACTATCCAAGTTAAAGGGGGAACTATTACGTAGTAGAGTGTGGGTTTTCCCAAAGTTAGGTCTCATTTGATGGGAGCCTTCACATAGTTGAGTTAAGGTTCCTAGTAGCAATCTTCATATCCTATTAACTAAGATATGCTTGAGAAGCATCTCATAGTGTTATAAAGCATATTTGAACAAAGTATTACTTAATGAAGTACCTCATAGTGTTAGAAAGCATAATTGAACTAAGACTTACTTAGTGAAGTACCTCATAGTGTTCAAGAGTTTAAGTGGACTTAGACATTCATAAGGTAGTATCTCATAGGGTCCATGTGAAGAAGGAATTTAGACATACTTAAGAGAGTATCTCATAGTGTTCAAAGTATAAAGTGATTTTGACATGCTTAAGTAAGTATCTCATAGTATCCACGCTAGTAATGAACTTAGACATACTTAAGATAGTATCTCATAGGGTTCAAGTTATTAATGAACTAAGATGTGCTTAAGAGAGTACCTCATAGTGTTCTAAAGTTAAAGAGATGAACTAGGTTCCAAACCAAGAAGTGTTAGCATGAGGACTAAAAGGTAGTACTTAGCATGTGTAGTATTATGGGGTGCTATGCATGCATTGCACATGTATGACTTAGGGTCACTAAAGAGATGTCTTGAGATAGGATTGGGCTAGAGGTGTCTTTCCTAGTTATAGTTGACTAAAGGTGAGAGATTTCCTTAGTTATGAGAGTTAAGCTAATAATGAGGCCAAAGTAGGGTGAATATGACTAGGATGACTTCAAGGCTATACTTAGTATGAAAGGTAGTATGAGATGCCTTTCATGCATTGCACAAGTGTGTCTTGGGGTTACTTAGAAGTATGGTACCTTTATTCCATAGAGAAGCTTAAGAGTCAACCATGATCATAGATTATAATGAAGATGACATGAATACCTAAGTCTTGAATGTGAAGGTGGACTATGCCCAAGGATGACCAAAGGGACGTACTTAGCTTGGATGGTAGTATGGGATGCTATCCTTGCATTGTACAAGTATACTTGGAGGTGTCTTGTGAAGTAGTTCTCTTGTAATATGAAGGACTGAAGATTGAAGTATGTAACCATGAAAGTCTAATTAAAGACTATGCCATGAACATGTTGTATCTCCTATGCTCATTAAATATGTCTTAAGTTGACTTGTGTTTATATGATTCTTGTGTTGATGATTAATCTATGGCTATGTTGATTTTGTTATGACCATGTTATTATCTCTTATGCTTATGTCTTATGTTGACTAACCATTTGAGATGCTCTTATAATGTTGTGCTAGCTTTCATACTTGTTACATTTTGTACTAATGCATATTGCCTACATTCTAACCAAATGTAGGGTTGGAGGCTTGAGTTGCTTTGGAGGCTAGGTTTCAAGGATCTAGAAGAGTTGAAGACCTTGGTGAGTCCTCATAGATTCGAGGACAACAACCACTTTACCTTTAAGTCATTTCTTTATGTTTTTAGACTATTGTATGGGTTGTGTCCCAAGACTTTATTCTAAAGTTGTATTAGATGGTTTGAGACAAAGAGTATAGAAAAACTTCCAATTGTTTCTTTTATGAAATATGACTTCGATTGTAAAAGTTTTAAATTATTTAGTATTTTCAATTTTATTACCTATGTTATGATGCAAAGGGCTTGTATGAGACCCCTTCGGGTTCGAGTACGCCATGCTACGTCTAGGGGTACCCTCGGTCGTGACATGAACGTTCAGACTTATATAAGGAAAAGATGAGAAGTACCATGATCAAAAGGTCTAAAAGCGTGAATTCGCTCCAGGTGATTTGGGACTTTTATTCAATTCAAGGTTGCACTTTTTTTTTGGAAAGCTCAAATGAAAGTTAACGGGACCATTCAGAGTTGTACACTTGTTTCCACACAGAGGGGTTGAACTTGAGAATGAGAAAGGAAGAAGATTTAAGGTGAATGATCCAAGGATTAAAATGTACTTAGGTCAACCGAAGGAGGTCAAAGGGGCGATCGAAGAATGGGATCTTGCTAAAGTCAAAGTAATCAAGGGTTTGCATCGTACCACGTCGTTAAATCACGTGCTACTTGGGAGGAGATAAAAAATGTAATCTAGCTAGTTTAAAAGTTTTAGTTTTAGTTATTGTTATGCATGCGCTACTTGAGAGGTAACCCTCTAATTTGAGAAAAAGCTCATCTATGTCACCCGTTAAAAGGTTTGCTCAACTATGTCAGTTTCATTTATGAAAAGGCTCATCCATATATTATTTATTAACGGAAAATAGTTTCGATTTTGTAAAACTATTTTTACACGTGTTCAATTATGATTTGGCCACGTCATTAATTAAACTATTTTTTAAAAGGAAAAAAGACTCAAATATGCCATTGAACTTTGAGAAAACACTCATGTATACCCTCCGTTAAAAGTTTGGCTCAATTATGTAATCTCATCTTACAAATAATGGCATAGTTGAGCATTTTCTCAAATGGAGATGGCATAGACGAGCCAAACTATTAACAAATGGCATAAATGGATCTTTTCTCAAAGTCCAATGGCATATTTTACCTTTTCCCCTTAAATTAAAAGAAAAAATTCATCTCTCTACACTCACTTACCCCACAGGGGAGGATCTATGCTTAAGGAAAATGCATATGCCTTAAGCCCTGAGTTTTGGGAGGCCTCAAATTTTCAATAAGAATAAATTATGTGTTAATCTTTTATAATTCTCTTTAATCTTTTCAAATAGAAAAAATCTAGTAAACGTTGACATCCACATTATTGTATTTTAAAAACTTCTTTTGTACAATCTTTCTTTAAATCTTTTATAATTAGAGTAATACTCCATCAAAAATATGAATCAATAATCAAAAAAATGTTGAATAAAGTGAATTGTAATTTCTTTTTAAAAAAAAAATTCTTCTTACATTATCAAGAACTAAGCAAGCATATTAAAATGAGGGTATACCAACTTATTAGATTCTATTGCTCTAACTCTTAATATTATTTAAAATTTGGCAACTTATTACTTATACAATTATATTAAACAATTTGAATAATGATTACCTTATTGAAGGAGCGCTTTTTCAACATTAAAAAATTATCGAAAGAAATCATTTACAAAGAAAAGATATTAAGTAGTACTTGTATAAATCACAGGTCTCTAACTAAAATTTTGTTTTAGGCCTCCAATTATGTTGAACATCCCCTTCTCCCCTATCCCCTCCTCCAACTTTTCCTCTCTCTTTCATTTTTTTTTTTCTTAAATTTTGCACACTAATTTTTTCAAATTCACAATAAAACATTTAAAAAAGAAGAAGAAGAAGATTAAAACCACACAAGCATTCATATAAAAATAGTTAATTCAACAAATATGAAATTTTAGACTCATCTCCGTAGTTAACATCACAAAGTAGAAAAGGTTCCTCTGGGAAGTACAAAAACTCTTTCTTTTATCTTTTGGAATCAATAAAAACATTGTCAAATATATAAAAATGAAACAAAAGTAGTAAAATGGAAGAATATTTTTTAAAAAGAACCTAGTAGAGCATTGAGTCCATGAAAAGTTGTTTTGAGAAAGGAAGTTTTTCTAGTATCTCATCCAACTCTTTTTTTAGTTCTATCATAGTCGTTAGCCATCATGGGTTAACGAAAGTAAATTGTCATTTTCTGATTTGATCTTCATTTTAAAAAATAGATGATGGTACC
>JAJOOS010014728.1:0-15757 GCA_029582725.1 Solanum chiquidenum | reverse complement strand
TGAGTTAATATTTCCTTTGTATTAAACTTATCAGTTTTCTTATATCTCAGTTATAATATATGGGTATTCCCCATCTTTTCATTTTGTTTATGATTATAGCTTCCGCACAGTTTCTATTATTTAGATTATATTTAGTATGCTCATGATCATGCCAGCAGGGTTAGCTTGGGATCACTTGTGGTCCTAGGTCCCGTGTTCGCGTCTCGGGGGTAGTCTCGGGGCGTGACAACAACAATACTAAATAGACCCACATGTACGTCGTCTTCCTCCAGCGAAAACTCGACCAACGAACCGAGAAATATCCAGAATCAGTCACGATCGAAGCCCAAAATCGCGACCAGCAGCCCATCACGAGATCCAGTGACCCGAGTCCAGCAGCAGCGTCCGTCTATATCCTCTCGACGTGTCCCGATCTCCGCGATTCACTCGTCCTTGCTCAAGATCAAGCGGCTGCGATTTTCTTACCGTTTGAATTGGTACAGTTCATAGCTGGCCAGCCTTATCCTAAAAAAAAAGATTCGAATTTCGAATCCGAATTGGTCAAAATTTTCACCCGTTTTCCGTCCTAAATCAACCCAAAATCTCCTCTATTTAAGCCTCATTCTTCTTCATTATTGAGGTTGGTTTTTGGCAGGTAGAAAATAGAGAAAAAGGTTGGAGGTGTTGGTGAAAAACAGTGGGAAAATATAGGCGAGATAATGAAGAAAACAGAAGCAAGAAAATACAGTGGTTTATTAGAGGAGCCTTGATTTCTATAGTGGCCTAGTTAGGAATTCCAAGTCTCGAGCTCTCGTTTTGAGCTTTCTGTTTCTTTTCCGTCAGAGTTTCATTGAATCTTTAGGAGGGAAGTCAATTTCTGCTCGTCATCTCAATTCGCTTCTCCGAAGAAGGTAAAACTCCTCTTCATTCTTGACTTCTATCTACTATTAAGTTGTTCATTTGACTACGCTATAAATGTGGCCCAACTTTTTGGTGTTCTCTTATTTTTGTTGGGTGGTCCATCGATGCAATTCGTTTATGTTGTTGTTGATTTATCATGAACTTCATTACGATGTTCACATTGTTATGAATATGAGGAGTGTGACTTACTGTCGATCTATTTTCTATTTTCTAAAATGGTGTGTTTGGATTCATGTATTAGCATCTTGTTGAATTACTCCTAATCATGTTGAGATTCTTAGTTATTGTTGGTATGATATGGTTTACATATGTGTTTATTTCATGTATTTCCTTTAATTTCTTAGCCTTTTAGTTGCTGTCAGGTCTCCTTGCACTGCTGTCTTCTTAGTGAATATTGAATTGAGTTTAATATTAATTTTAGTCACGAGTTGTAGCTTATTTCTTGAGCTCACTTTCATTTTTTATGGTTCTGCATCATAATTTTTCCTTTGTGTTTGTTTAAGTTTCTATGTCGATTCTTGCCTATAGGAAATTCCAAAATTGTTAGATGGATGGTGCATACTTTTTTGAAAGGAGGAAAACACATCTGTAATTATATTTTTGCCCTAATTTATATGAATGTGTCTTTTCACAGAATGAATATCATGATTTGATTCCTTCTTTAAAATTCTTTATTTTAGCTAGCCGTCATTATTAGAATATTACCTTATTTTTGTTCATATAAGTTTAAGCATTAATTTCATATGATGTGTGTTACCAACGGGTGAATTTCCTCACTACTAAAGTTTCTATTCAACTCATTCCATTTATGCATTTCTTATGTTCCTAGTTAGCTCTTCCCCCCTTGTGTTGTATTAGATTCTTCCTCATTTCATGATTCTTGTTATATTTGAATGTTGCCATGTTTGATTTTCTACTTTGGACTATTAATTTTAACTCGTGATGGTTTCTTTATTAGTTCATGATTGATAATATGTGTATGGTTTATGCCTATTAATCACATGAGTTAATACTATATGTATGTCTTATTAACTTCGAATGTTTTCCTTTTCATATACTAATTTGTATTCCTCTCTTTGCTTTGTTGCAAAAAGCCGTGAGAATCTATTTGGACTCAAATTCTCCCTATTTGCATGACAAGTGGCCATGGAGGTCCAAATTTGTCTCCTCGAGTCTATTCTTTTGAAGCAGAACGGAGGCCAATATACAAGTCCCAGGAGCTGAAATGCAAGTGTTCGGAGTGAGATCAAGGGATGTATACATGTTGTATACATTGTGATACGACAGAAAGAGGGCCAAAAACCCACTTATAATTTCAGCAATTGTATTTTGTAATTATTGGGCCAGAAGGCCATTTATTTTGGCTATTATTTTGTTTGCCTAGGACAGGTACAAAATGGGTCAAAGGCCCAAAATGAAATTAGGCCCAAGTACTGGTCCAGGCGAACATAAACCCGGTCTTGGGCCCAAGACTCTCTCTCACTCTCTCTTTTATATATTTCGTATTTGTTTAATTGATTATTTTCTAGTTAATTTTAAGGTTTTCCTAGTTTGATTTCCCCAAAAAGATAGTCACTTCGGGATTTTCTAAAAGACTAAATAATCATGTTGTTTTTCTACTTAATTTACTTAAATTTTTTACTTAATAATATTCTTAATATTTCCCTCTCCCCTAAAAATGATTTTAAGTCTTAATTTTTTATTCCCTCTATCTAAACAAGTATGCATATTTTCTTAAATTTGTTTAGCCAAATAGTTAATTACTGGATAACCGCATGTGAGCGGGCATTTCGAGTGCATTTAAATCCTTCTTGAAATGCTAATAAGAATCCCAAACCCCTTTTAAAGTTTCATTAGATTTTCTATTTTAGTCTTTTGAAAACAATAGTTTTCTTGATTTTTCTTAAAAATTAAGTGGCGACTCTAAAACCAGTCTAATTATATTTTCCTAATAAAATATTTTGGACACCCTGAAATAACAAAGTAATCTGTAGTGGAGATAGTTAGAGCTCTCACAAGCCCAGTCGCTGCCCAGTTCAATTCCTCACTATTTTGCCTTCTGGAAGTTTCTAAGTAAATAAACATGCGTAAGTTTAACATAAATGTTCAGTAACTTGGTGGTAAATAGTATCATAATTGTCTTGGGTGACCCAGTTTGAATCTCACCTCCAATAAGGATTTTTTTTCAATTAAAATTGAATTATTTCCTTAAATTATAATACATTTTCCTTTTGGAATACGGTTTTAATTGAAAAAAAAATCCTTAAATTTTAATACATTTTCCTTGTGGAATAAAATTTCCTTATATTTTAATACCTTTTTCCTTTGTGGAATAAGATTTTCTTAAATTTTAATTTATTTTCCTTTTGAAATAATGTTTTCTTTCTCTATAAATAGAAGACCCATTTACCAAAATGATATCATAATATTATTAAAAATAGAATCTCTATAAATTATCGTTTTAAAAAAAAAATTACTATTCAAAGTTTGGACCCCCTTCATAAGATTTTATTCAATTGATCTAATTAAGTCAATATAACTATTGTCATTCATTCCCTATATTCTAATATTGGAAGCTATATCATACTATTCATTAGCCTCATTGCTCCTCTATTAATCACCAATTATTGTCTTTAAACCGTTAGAAGATTTATCTTCGTGAATTTGACATATAGATCTAGTCTTCCTCTATCACAATGAAAAAGAATAATATACATTTCTAAGAGTAACTATTTCCTCCTATATTTTACTGGTGTGCTGAGTTTTATTTTTTGAATCTTTTAGTTTTTGGCTCCTAGTTTTATATAAGTAGAATTTGTTGAATTTTGGGGATACACCTATACCGGGTTATATATCCTTAAGGACTGTGTATTTAACACACATCAAAGCTATAAGAATTCCTTACAATTGTTTGTGGTAAAGTATTTTACCTAAGATTTCCAACCATCGTAAGGATATTTTTTTATGTTCTTATGGAAAATACAAATAACGGATGACACAACATTTTCACTAAAAGTTTCTATTGCCATTCGGTATTGCCACTCCAAGTAAGTAGTAACAAAAAAATTGATGTTGAAATTGATGGCGCTGAGGGGATGGTGAATCTTTTTTTCTAACAGAGAATGGGTGAAATTGTGTACTTTGAACAACTAATAGTGAGGCTAGATCTACATGGAGGTCGGATATCATTTCAAAGAAAAATGCAATAAGAAGTAGCAACTAGGGATGCTGACATTGGGAAAGGGAAAAAGATTACTAGGTAAATCATAATTGTGGATGAGAATGCAACTCTTGTGTTTATGCTAATTGTAACGATCCGATCCGTTGTTACTAAAGGAAACCTTCTGTAAAGTCCCAAAATTCCGGTAGTGTGGTGTAAGAATTATTCTAAAAAATTGAGCACACAATTTTTTTGACAAGAATCAAATTTTTGGGTCAGGCTAACGTCAACCCGCAATAGAGGGAGTCTTCCCGCTATGGCGGTGCCGCAAAAGTGGTCTGAATCCCATTCTAGCGTGACATCAAAAAATCTGCAACCTAAATTATGCTTCGTCTTTTATTTTCTCTCATTTTAGAAAGGAAAAATTAGACGAGGGCTACTCCAAAAATGCTCCAAAGGTACCCGGGGCAAGGGGGCAAGGGAGCAAGGAGGGGGAAGAATTACCGCACAAGGAAGGAGAAAGCCTTAAAGATTTTTTAATGCTCATTTATCAAAGGTTGCTTTCATGGAACCAAATTCATGAGCAAGGTTTATCAGTTGTTTCTTGGTGCCCAGGTAGGCTAAGTTTCCTTGAATTAAGTAGTTAGTCTCTTTTTACCACATTATATCTTGTAAATAGTGGAAGAAGGTATGTACATGCCTTCAGATACAGAGTTTTAATAGTTAAGGATTATTGTTATGTGTTGTTAGGGCGGAGATGAAATACTAAAGGTTGTCCTCTATTTTTTTATTGCCTTGAGTTCCTTGTAGGTGATAGTTGTATGTTTTTTATTTATGTATGTATGTATGTCTACTACTTTGTAGTATCATTGATGCAATGCATGGTAGGGAATACATAGGAAGCAAAAGTACTGACAACATGTTGATAATCTCATGCAATGAACTAGTTATGTGACTTGTGGTTTTAAGTGTATTTGTTCATGATATGTGTGATTATGGATGATTGTCTATGCTTGATGGTTAGCTTTGGTACCTGGTACATGATATCCCTACGATTGACTCAGATACAATGTCTGGTATATACTAACGATTGACTCGAATACCATGCTTTATATGGAGATATTCATTTATGGTTGATTCAGATACCACACTGGTACACTAACTAAGTATGACTTGGGAACCACATCGGTACACTAGAATTCCATGAGAGGACCAAGTATGTGTTCATGATCCCATGTGTGGACCTGGTTTATTTCTGCATATTTTAATTATTGCATATTGGATCCATGAGTGGTCTAGATTACTTGAAAGGTGATTGATCTCAAGTCTTACTTGTATATGACCATGTGGGACATGAATCATGTTACGATAAGTCAAGGTAAGGACTGGGATTTCAGATTATGTATTACGGGCGATGGTTGAAGTATATTAAGTGGTTATTGATAACTGAATTCTTAGGGGATATTTTTTATAATTGTTTGACTATTAAGTTAATTTTATGGAAACTCAATTCTTTAGTTGCCTAAACTGTGTTCCTATTAGTCATGATGAGTTTGGTTTTGTAATGGGTACTAGACTTAGATTTGCAAAGGATAAGTTGGTCTAAGGCGTTAGTTCCATTTACTATTTCAAAAGGGCAGGGAGTTGGCATGAGTATTGTAAAACATAACAAATTAGTTGATAGGGCTAGTGATGGATGGATATTCGAGGGTTACAATGTGGTAGAAGAGTTAGGCTATGATTTGACATTTTTATGGCCTTATATATTTTGGCAATAGGGTGACGTGAATTGAGGGGTACGGGAATTAAGGTGCATAATCATGGTATTTACCTGAGAAAGGCATGAACATGTGAATAGAAAAATGGGGTGGTATAACAATTATGCTGCATGATTTTTCTGATTAATATATATTATATTATATGATAGGCTCGGATCGATGATACCTATAAGTACATGTGTTTGTACTAATGCTACTCCCGCTATACTACTTGGCATAGTCTGATTGTTGGGTCACTAACATTTCATATGTGGAAAAGACGATGATCTCCAATAACTTCTATATTTCCTTCCCTGATGGTGGGAGCTGTGTCCTAAATTTCTTGTATAAATTGTACTCATGTAGTAGTTCTTGTACCAATTTAGACTTGTTTCATGGGGAAAATGTTTGAGTGTTCTTTTAAATACTTTTGATTTTAAATCAAGTTAAAGATGTTTTTTTTTGGTAAGTAAATATATTAGTTACCAAGTAATCGTTACAAAGCAGAAAGAAAAAAGTGGTGTGGACAAACGCTCCAACCTTGCTAATCATACCAGCAATACCACTCTAGCTATATTCTAAGGATAATTGTTCAAATTACATAATCTAGCTGCCACTTTAGGATGTCTACTTCATCTCCCATGAATCTCTTGGACGACACATTTAATTATTGATCTTGCTGGCTGTTGTTTCTGTTGAAAAATCTTACTGTTACGTTCCAACCATAATCTGTATACTGTGCTTGCCAGTGCCATTCTATACACAAGAGTTGTACTATTCTTCCCTTTCATGAAGTTGATTGCCCACTGTATTTTAGTTGTCCAGCTCATACTTGTCCTTCGGATCCTTTGCCATTTAAGTAAACTGTTCCATACCTCCGCTGCATATGTACATTGGAAAAAGATGTGATCAAGTTCTTCATTAGCCTACTGACAGAGGGGGCATGTTTGAGACTGAATGATACCCCATTTGGCCAATCTGTCCTTTGTTGTAAGTCTGCCATTAACTGCAGGATATAATATGAATATCCATTTAGGACCCCCATTGTTTTTCCACACTAATGATCTCCATACTACCTTTGCCATTGTACCCCTCATCTGCATGTACACTTTTTTCAGAGAGTACACATCCATGTTCCTTATACATGCTTCTGTGATCCCAACTTCCTGGAAATATTTTGCAAGCTTTGAAAATCCTTTGTACTACCCAAGAAGCTTGTGTAGCTTGTATATTCCACACTCCATTCTGCCCATAGTAGCTGCGAATCCAAATCATCCATAATTTGTCTTTTTTATGGCATACATTCCACATCAGCTTTCCAATAGTAGCTTTGTTCCATGTGTATATGTAAATGAAATTGAGTCCACCACTTGCTTTAGGCCAGCACAACTTGTCCCATGCAATCAAAGCTTTTTTAGTTGTCTCAATATTGCCAGACCACATAAATCTTCTGCACATGCTCTCCACTGTTTGAATAATCTTTTTAGGCAAAGCAAACACTTGTGTCCAGAACATTTGAATTGCATACAAAACACTCTTTATAAGTTGGGCTTTACCTGCATAAGATAAGAACTTACTTGTCCAGCTTGTTATCCTACCTAGCATCTTGTCCAGCAAAGGCTTGCATTGTACTATGTATAGTCTTATTGTACTCAAAGGTACTCCAAGATATCTAAACGGTATGTCCCCTTTGACAAATTGCAATTCATGTAGAATCTCCTCTTGGTGTTGTTGTTTTACTCCTCCAAAATAGACACTACTCGTTTCTACATTTGCTACCAGTCCTGAAGCGGAGAACAACATAAAGCATTGACTCGGGCATTTAACTTATTTCAAATCTGCCCTGCAAAATATCAATAGGTCATCAACAAAACTCAGTTGGACTATCCTCTGTTTCTTGCATCTAGGATGATAATGGAAATCAGGATTAGACTGCAAAGTCTTCAAAACTCTTGTCAAATAGTCCATAGCTAGTACAAATAGGTAAGGAGATAAATGATCTCCTTGTCTAACTCCTCTTTTAGCTTTGAAAGGTGTTGTGCTGTGCTTATTAATCTGGATAGAATATGTCACTGTTGTAACACATTGCATTATCCATTGTATGACTTTTGTAGGCATTTTAAGTTCTTTTAGAATCTGTTTCAAAAAAGACCATTCCAAGGAATCATATGCTTTCTTCATATCTACTTTCACCATACATCTCCTAGATATACCTTGCCTGTCATATCCCTTCACCAACTCATGACTCAGTATGACATTGTCATTGATAGCACTTTCTGGAACAAATGCTGATTAATTTGGGTCCACCAATATCTCCATGACCTGCTTTAGCCTAGTAGTAATCACTTTGGATATAATTTTTTTTATGGTTGATCAGTATGATATGGGCCTATATTCACTTATCTTGGCTGGATTTTTCACCTTAGGAATGAGAGTGACATTAGTACAATTTATAGTTTGGTACATCACCCCTTTGCTAAAAACAACTTAAAACTGCATTAGTTACCTCCCTCCTCCCCCCCACCACTGGCCATGCTTTCTTAATTAATACAACATTCAACCCATCCTTCCCTGGAGCTTTCAAATCACCTATCCCTTGTAAGGCTGTTTTCACTTCCTCTTTTATTACTGGCCTGCTTAGTTGTATTTGTTGATCCATGTTTAGTACTCCCCTTTTCCTCATTGTAGTATTGTGCACACTAGGCAAGTTGCTAGTAGACTGTCCGAGTAGTTCTTGATAAAAATTAATGGCCTCTTTTTAAATTGTTTCCTGAGAATATACATTTACTCCTGCACCAGTTGTGAGACTTGTGATTGTATTTTGTGCTAGTCTATTCTTCACTTGAGCAAAAAATATCTTGTATTTGCATCTCCTAGATTCAGCCATTGCACCCTTGATTTCTGCCTCATAGCACTCTCTTCAATCAAGCTCCATTTCTCTAGTTGTTGTCGCAACTCCTTTTTTTGCTCTCCCTTTAGCCTGGATTTGGCTAGTAACTATCATATCAGTCTGTACTTGATGAAGTTAAGTTCTAATAAGTTGTATTTTATCCTTCACACCCCTAAATTAAGTATTATTCAGCCTTTTAATGGAGCTGATCACTTTTTTAAGCTTCTACCAAACTGTCTTCATGTCTCCTGTAGAATGCCCTTGCCATGCTTGCTTCACTATTTGTATAAAGCTTGGTGTTCTGCACAACAATTAAAAAACCTGAAAGTTTTGACAGTTTTCCTACAATACCTGTCCAACACCATCCTCAAAGGAGTATGATCAGAGACCCCTGGCCTTAATATATTCACTTCCATTGCAGGCATATGTAACATCCATTGAGCATTCACTATAGCCCTATCAATCCTGCTACAAGTGTGTCCATTAGTCCAAGTATATGTTCCCCCTGTTGTTTTTAACTCCTGCATTTCGGTATCTATTAGGAATTCATTGAAATCTTTCACCTCCATGTCATGTACTACACTTCCTTGTGGCCTATCTTCTGCTTGCATAATTGCATTATAGTTTCCCATACATAGCATAGGTCCTTGTACATTTGCAGCCAAACCCTTTAAGTCCTCCCATAGTGCTAGTCTATCATGAATGGTATGTAACCCATAAATTGCCACAAACATAAACTCCATACCACTACTTTTAATTCTCACATGTGTTTGAATGTATTGATCAGACTTGTTCCCTCCTGCACATTCCACATAAAGAGGATCCCACAGAACCTATATTCTGCCCTTATCAGTGTAGTTATAATTCTCCTCACATCTCCAATCAGGTGCAATTTTTTGAAGTACCTTATTCATTAGTTCTGCCTTTATTTTATGCTCTAAAACAACTATAATGCTGACATTATTTTCCCTCATAAACAACTTTAGTTCCTTCTGTTTATGAGGTTTATTCAAACCCCTAATGTTCCAAGTTATTAACTGCATATTCATGTGAAATTATTTCATCTCCAACCCCCTCTTTTGCCTTATGTTTTCCACATTCTTTACTTGTATTCCCCTGCTCAAAGGTGCTCATCATATTAAATTCATTCCTCACCAACAATTGGTTTTTCTGCTGCTTATTTGGACTCTTGATTATTGTCTTTGTTGGTATCGGTTTCCATATCCCTTCACTAGGTACTTCCATGTGTTCCTTTGATCCTTGTATTTCCAATTCCCCAGCTTTACTACCATCCACTTTAGGCTGCCATTTATTAACTTTCTTGATTTGTGCTATAGGTTTACTCTCCTCCCTCGCATAACATTTATGTCCTACCTGCATTCATTTATCACAATATTCCGGCACCCATTCATATTGTACTATTTGTTCAAACACCCTGCCATTAGGATCTTCCACCTTCAGTTTTCTAGGCAACTCTGAGCCACATCCATTTCAATTAGCACCTGGGGAAATGATATTCGATCTACTTTAGTTGTACATTCATCTGCATACAAGGGTTCTCCCAATCCACTACTAATACAACTCAAGGAGTCCACACTCTAGCAATTCAAGGGCAGATTTGGATACTTAACCCATATTGGTACAGTTTGCAACACTTCTTTGTTAAAATAAAACTCAGGGCTCCAAATCTTCACAATAATAGGTCGATTGTTAAGTAGATGAGGACCTGAGTAAAGTACCTCATTCCTATCATCTATATTAGCAAATTGAACTAGAAAATACCCATCATTATGATAGTAAACCTTAGGCTTACTCACAGTATTAACTTGTAAAGCAATGTACATTTCAACGGCAACAATTGTAGGTGAGTCCCCCACTACAAATAATATGAGAGCTTGTTTCCATTCTTTAGTTCAATAACCTTCTCCCCATTCTTCATTACTGGATTGATATAACTCAGGCTCATTCCTTTAAAAGATAACCGATTCGAGTTAAAGAAGTTCACCCATTTCTTGTTCGGCTCCGCATTCATATCCAACTTCCTATGTGCATCTCCTCTTGCCTCAGTGATCAATTTCTCCTTCCCAATCGTTTCGTCAATGGGTTTACTGCCCACACTAATTTATGACTGCATTTCACCAATGGTTTTAGGGGTTACCTCTTTTGATGGAAGAGGAGGCCACTGTTCCATTAGTTCCTTGCCTAGTTGTTCCTCTGTACCTAAGCTTCTCCTCAGATCCAGTCTCTCCATCCTTCCTAGCGTCACCACCAGCTTTACAACTTCCTTTTTCTTCTTTTCTCGCGCCATTCTGATAAATGGGTACACGCTAGCAAATTACTCTATCATGCACCAAGAAGTTAAAGATGTTTTTGTATCCTTATACGGTGTTACATTTTATTTCAATTATTTTCTGCATATTTTAACTTGTTTGGTGGGTTAGATTGTGAAAACTTTGTCACGATTCCGATCGTCATGAGTGACACCTACGCTAAACCACTTGGTGGGAGAACCAAAGACTAACCTGAAACCAACTCAACATTATTTAAATAAAACCAAATTTATCATAGATAATAAATAAATAGTTTAGTCAACTAAAAAATTGAGTCCACATAAATTCAACCTAATAGTCCAAAAAATATTTAGTGCGGAAAATACCATTAAGAATTGAAATTCACCATACCAAAATTTTAATAATCAAGACTGAGGATGAAACCCCGAAACTAAACATAAACATAAGTTTAATTTCTGTGTCCAAAGATTTGGACAAGATAAATAGAGGAATACATGGCAGCCTGAAAAATGTAACTCACCTATGGATTTGACATCAGGCGTCCCTTAACTGAGATCTTAGATCAGACGCTGAAAGATGTCGTGTACTTAATAAGGAAAAGGACAGGTGCAATATTAGTACACACACATTTTAGTGGTAGGATCACACAACCAGTCCAATTAAAACACATTAACATAGAACAATGCATATAACAATAAGTGACAAATGACATTGTCACACCCCAAACTCAAGGGGCGCAACTGGCTCCTAATGCCAGAACTCAAGCTCGAGCTGACCTTGCTGAACCAATTGCTACTAGCGCTTGCCAGCCACACGCAATCAAGAAAACAAACAAGTATATCTCAGCTTAAAATTAAGTCATCGGTCGGCAAGTCCCATGTCAATATATCTATAAAAAGAAACAACTACTCCCAAGAGTTCAGATAAAGAAATAGACAATTAGCACAGAAGTCTTGATTGGGCCGTCGAGGCCACCATGATCTCTATAGAGAAACTAAAAGCAGGTATATATCAATACAATACATCAAATAGCTAACAAGCAGCAACATACCAACAAACTAGGCCAGCATGGCCAAAATATAGTTGTACACCCCACACACTAGTCTGCAAGCCTCTAAGAGTAGTAAAGATTGGCGGGACAGGGCCCAGCCTACCCATAAAAATATATACAACAAAAGCTAACAAACCTCCCAACTCTGGAAGCTCCGGAGGAAAGGGGCTAGCCAACTAGATATAAGTCATTCCTGCTGCTGAGGAGGTCTACTGGGTCGTCTGTCGGGTCTTGCATACATGAATGCAGCGCCCCCAGACAATGGGGAGTCAGTACAAAATAATGTACAGAGTATAAATAGCTATAGACTAAATGAGTAAGTATCATAATATACCAAAAGCAATCAGGTAAGGAAATCAAATTTAGATAAGCATGCTAACCCATTACTGAATATAAAAAAGTACAATAATGATCAAACAGCAACCTAACCAAGCCCCCATAAGCTCGGTAGGTACAAATAACATACCACCTACCTAGGCCCTCATAAGCCCAGAAGGTGCCAAATCAATCTAAATAACCCTATCGGTAGCCCTTTGTCTTTGTAAAAAGTCGCATAGCCCTTTTTGGCAATGATATAGCCCTGTAGGCAGCGCATAGGCCTCTTAAACAACATCATAGCTCTTTGGGCTACACGTAGCCCTGTTTTGCATCACATAGTCCTGTAGGAAACACATAGCCCTCTTTGGTGCCAAAATAGCCTCGTAGGCAGCACAATACACTCTTTGGGATCAATATAGCTTCGTGGGAAACACATAGCCCTCTTAGGCAATAACATAGTCCTATTAGACAATATCATAGCCTCCATAGGCATTTCATAGCTCAACAACTAACCACAATATCTCTAAGGGCGACAAAAAACAATTGAATAAGCTAAAGGTGAGCAATTTAGCTATAAACAATATATATACATAGTTTCCAAGTCGTTCCTAACTCAGGGTCGTTCTTAACATATTATGAGTCCCTATAATGAGGGTTTATAACCACTCAATCAGCCAACCATTCACAATTACATCTACAAGATCACCAATATTAACTACCTACTATATCACTCCCAAGCTCTAAGGAAATATGCCGAACGAAGGGAATAGCCTTAACATACCTTTTCCTTTATAATTTATGTTGTAATACCTCTGTCCACACCACTACAACACTAAAAAAAAAAGGTAAAATCAATCAGTAATTAAGGACAAGAATTACTACGACAATCGATGTGAATTCCTATCGTAAATACTATCCAATACCTAAGGTATCCATAAACTAATAAAAGATGGTTCCTACCTTTCTTTACACACCCAGAACACTTAAATAAAATCAAACCACTGGGAAAAAAACTCCGCTGCCACAGCCTCCACGGAGCTACACCGATCAATTCACCATAATAACTATACCAAAACGATGAGCTCGCGAAGTAGGGCAATTTTTATAAGGAGCCAAGAAGAGATTATGAACACACAAGGATGATTTGAAGAGAATATCTCTGATTTTTGTGGGTTTCTTACGAGTTTGAATGAAGAAAAATGAAGAAGATGCTATCTTATAAGCTTCCACTAACTTAGGGGACCCACTTCACTTGCTTGCTTGCGCAGTCTCGCAAAAATGCAAATATTTATGTATTATGAAGTCGTATGAACAAACTGTTTGATGCGTTGGAAACTAGACTCGTAGACCTATGATTTAATGGATTGTGGGCCCCATAACTCTTTATAGATTGGGACAAAACTTCTAAGACATTTGACCCAAATTTCAGAGAAATCTTTAAAAAGGAACTTACGATAACTTTCGCCAACTTTTATTTTGCGACTTACCTTACTTCAAAACTTGAGATACAACCCTTGAACACTTAAAATATGACATACCACATCATTATTAATGTATTACTCACCCTCTTTCTCTTTCCACGAAGGTACGAGTTAATTTAGACATTTTGAAAAGCCGAGGTGCTACATCCTTCCCCCCTAAGAAACATTCATCCTCGAATGAAAAATCTGAGTCACACGATTATGTCCCTAGAATTTGCCAAAGTATAGGCAAAGTATCCTTTGTGAATGTGACTATCAAGAACCTGAAACACATAAATTTTAACCTAGACGTCTCACAAGACGGCATAAATAGCTAAGCACTATAGCTCCGCAATAACAGTGCGAGCAAAAGTACAACGATAACAACCATAATAATAAGCAATAATATAAAAAAATTAGATAGGTATCTTACCTTACTTCACTAATATAAACTGATATGTTATCACCTTGGGGTATGAAACAAGTGAGGATATTTGGACCTCATGTCATCCTCAGCTTCCCAGGTCACCTCTTCTCTGTTCTTGTTTCTCCACAATACTTTAACCGAAGTCACCTCCTTAGTCATCAATTTACGGACCTATTGATCTAATATGGCAACTGGAGTTTCCTCGTAGGATAAATCCTTTGTGATCTGAACATCCTCAACTGGGACAACCCGATAAGGGTCTCCTACGCACTTCCGTAGCATCAATACATGGAAAACTGGATGAACAGATTCTAGCCCCGAAGGTAATTCTAACTCATAAGCCACTTGTCCTACCCTCCGAAGGATCCGGTATGGCCCAATGAATCTTGGACTAAGCTTACCTTTTTTGCCAAATCTCATAACACCTTTCATAGGCGAGACTTTTAAGAATACCCAGTCATCGACACAAAACTCTAAGTTCCTTCATCGCACATCTGAGTATGACTTCTGTCGGCTTTGAGCTGTTAGCAACCTCTCCCGAATGAGCTTAACCTGCTCCACTGTTTGATGTACTGGGTCAAGTCCAATCAACCCTGACTCATCTACCTCAAACCATCCAATGGGGGATCTATATTTTCGCCCATACAAAGCCTCATAAGGTGCCATCCCGATGCTAGAATGATAACTATTATTGTATGCGAACTCAATAAGAGGTAAGTGGTCATCCCAACTTCCATTATAGTCCAATATGCATGCTCGTAGCATGTCCTCAAGTATTAAAATATTGCATTCAGCTTGGCCATCTGTTTGAGGGTGAAAGGTTGTACTGAGATTAGTTTGCGTCCCTAATCCTTTTTGGAAAGACTTCCAAAAGTTAGCGGTAAATTGTGCTCCTCGATCTGAGATAATAGATATTGGTATGCCGTGCAACCTAACAATCTCTCGGATGTAAAGCCCTGTATAATCTTCAGCTGTGAAAGTAGTCTTGAGTGGTAAGAAATGGGCAGATTTTTTTAGTTTGTCAACAATTACCCAAATAGAGTCAAACTTACAACGGAATCGAGGTAACCATATAACTAAATCCATATTAATTGATTCCCACTTCCACAAAGGAATGTCTATCTCCAGAACTAGCCTAGCGGGCTTTTGGTACTCAACCTTCACCTGTTGGCAGTTAGGACAATGTGCCACAAACTTAGCAACGTCCTTCTTCATCCCGTGCCACCAATAGATCTCCTTAATATCATGGTACATCTTCGTCGAACCAGGGTGAATATAATAACGGGAATGATGTGTCTCTTCCATAATCTGATGTCGAAGCCCTGCAACATTCGGAACACACAATCGACCACTATATCTGAGGAATCCATCTCCTGCTATATCAAATGCTACAGACTGTTAATCCTGAGCCATGGCTCCGAGCTGCTCTAAGTTAGGATACTCATGTTGTCGTGCTTTTACCTCCACAACTAGAGATGATACAGTTGTGTCTGATATTATGAC